>VZTO01021764.1:0-44328 GCA_013400615.1 Syrrhaptes paradoxus | reverse complement strand
GCCCTTCCCCTGTCCACCGAAGCCGTCACTCCATCATAGAAGGCCACCAGATTGGTCAGGCAAGATCTGCCCTTGGTGAAGCCATGCTGGCTGTCTCAAATCACCTCTTTGTCTCGTATGTGCCTTAGCATAGCTTCTAGGAGGATCTGTTCCATGATCTTCCCAGGCACAGAGGTGAGGCTCAATGGCCTGTAGTTGCCCGGGTCTTCTTTTCTTCCTTTCTTAAAAATGGGAGTAATATTTCCCTTTTTCCAGTCTTCAGGGACCTCCCCAGACAGCCAGGATTTTTCAAATCCTGGGGAGAGAAGGGAGGGAGGGGCTCTTCCCTAAAACAACCTAAATCTGTCCTCTCATCCAGTCACCGAGCAGTACCCTCCCGGGTAGACAGAGAAGCCTCTCCTCGGCAGGCACAGCGGACAGAGCGGGGTGCCGTCGTGTCTTCCGCAGGGTTGACCAAGGCAATGCCATAATCCAGAGGGTTGGAGGAGTTTTCACAGAGCCCCTCATGCTGGCAGGTTGGCTTCACACGGTATACTCTCTGTGTGCGTGTGTTGTGGCTCAGGTTATGTTTTCCTGGGAGGATGTGCTAGTCAGATACATCTTCCCTCTCACCCCTAAAGGAGTTTCAGAGTAAGGAACCAAACACAGATTTTGAATGGGTTCTTTCCTCCCACCACGGATGGGAGCACAGACAGTTCTCCCTGTCACACCCTCAGCCACACCAGATGTGCCTTTTTACCCTACTACATACTGCATTAAAAAAAAATAAAATGGCATTAGTCTAAGCAAAGAAAAAAATTGTAGTCTGTGAAAACAGGGGCAAAGTTTGGGTAGAGATGTAGCTTTACGGAAAAATAAACAAGAACATCTCATGATCAAACAGTAGCAAACATGGAGGCCTATGTGCTGTTTTGTTCCTCTGTGCTGGATAAAACTGTGTATTGACAGCAAGCCTCCAACAAGAGTATGAAGAGAAGCATTCTGGATGTGTAAAAGGGATCTACATACACATCAGAAATAGTTCCTGAGAATAAACGCATGTGACTTTTCCCTTGGGAAGTGTATGACACGCTCCAGTACCCAAAACTCAGTACTATTTTTTGCTGAACAGGAATCCTGCACGTAGTCCTGCAGAATAAAGCTCATCCCTTCCTGACAAGCCACCACTTGCTTTTGCCTTGATATGGTGAAAGCCCTTAATGACCATCTTTGTACACTCAAAGACATTCTTCCTTGCTTGGCTGCAGTGTGAGAATAAAAGGCAGGGTGGGATTCATCCTGCCCCCATTGAAACAGGAGCCTCGATATAGAAGCAGAAGCTTTTCCTGCAGCTCTTAGGTACTCACGTGCCAAACTGTACTGCTCTGTGCCATGCAAAACACAGAAAACCTGAGGAATGTTCTCTGCTGCAATGATTTTTATAGCAGATTTTATGGGTTTATGCACATGTTCTTAAAGAATATTTCCAGTTCCTGTTTAGACCATTCCTCCTTCAATAACTCCAATAATTTAGTTGAAGACCCTCAGTTGCATTAACTTCTACATTTAATGGCCCATCCTGTAATTTTCCTGTTCTGCAGCTCTTGTTACACAGTTAAGCAGCACATCACTGGCTTTTGAAAGGGAAATAAGGAAGTGCAGCACCCTGGCAGCAGCACAGCATGCACAGCAGCACGCAGGGCACAGCCAGAGGTGTGAAGCCAGATGCTAGGGCAGACTAACAAGCTGACAGCAACTCCTCTCAGAGACAGGAACGGTCCCAAAGTGGAGTAGGAAATTATAAAAGAGTCATCACTGTAGGCATCAGGGAAGTTCATGCAGCTCCTAGGGGAATCAGCTCTGTGGCTGGAAGCAGGCTGCGTTCTCTTTGTCACTGGCCACCTGGTGCATGGCCCTTCCTCCCGCATATCCTCTCTGACGTCTGTCCTTGGTCCCCTTCCAGGCAGGCCGTGACCTGGCACTCAGTCCCACAGCTGCACACCAGATCTATCCCCAGCTGTCCCCCAGACCTTGTCCTGCCCCTGGCCCAAGGCCGACCTCTCAGCCACCAAACCAGCCCAAGGAGCCGAGCTGGGCAGCAGTCCATTGTGCTTAAGTCTAAGGCTTTACTTCCCTGCAGGGGGTTTTCAAAGCTCTCCGCACTGTATTTACTCACCTTGAATCTTTGCTTTTTGTGTCAAGCTACCTCAATGCCGGAGATAAACTAAATATTTTTGGACTTCCACACAAACGGTTGCATGTAGAGACTGTACATGATGTTTTAATAACCTTTTCCTGCACCACACACTCAGTCTTTTTCCTGCCTCTAGTTTAAGGATTTCACATTTCTGCAAACTTTTATAAATTGCTGTTTCTTTGTCTGTCCCACATATAGTCTATCCCACTTCACATGAAACACAAGTACAGACTACACCTAACTCCACACACATCTTTCATTTAAAGAGGTTCCCAGACAGGTTTCTGTAGCTTGTCCTGGAAGTCTAATCAAAGGCAGAACTTACTTCTGGAAGCAATGGGCTGCAGTGACAACCCAGTGTTTGTGAATAAGAATCACACCCAGATGCGAACAAATCTCTTACTCGTTGTGGTCCAACCCTATCAATGCAAAAAATAACAACAGAAGTTTTAACCAAGGAAGTGTCATCCCTGAGTAGCGGGACAGAGAAAAAGAACAGACTTAACTTGTGATAACAGAAATTCTTTCTCTTCCGCAATAGGGGTTACTAGCAATTGTAGAGGGAAATACTTTTATTAATGTACTACTACATCATGTATGCAATGAAGGTATTAGGACTCTATACTCTATGCACAGACATGTTGGTAAGCACATACCCAAATGTTCAGATGTTTGTCAACACAGCTTCTTTGTGTGATAGATGCCTAGGCAAGTAAGGGTCCCACACGTTCTCTAAAACAAACCCACAGGTATGGCCATTTTAATCCTCACCCATTTTTTTCTGCTTTTTAAAAAATATTAATTTTTCCCTCCTGAAACCATCCGCAGTTTCAGCTGGTAGATGCATCTCAAACACCAAGCAGTTCATAACCTTTTGCAGAAACAGGAGATTCTTTGATGGCCAGAAATTAAAATGCTCTTCTCACTTATCAAGCAGAAAACACACTCAGTTCAGATATGACAGATAGGTACTGCAACTCACACATGCTTTACAAATGAGAGGACTGTCCGTGTATATTTTGTGAGTTACAATAAGCTTGACCACGTCTTCAATGACAGCAGGAATGGCCCAATAGCTACACAAAAATGGGACAACACAAAGTGTTATTTGTCAGTAAGTATGTTAATGACTTCATCAGCAACCTCTTCTAAGACATCGATATTTGTGTCACTGAAAAGTTGTCATAAAGGCTATGCATACCTGTAAGGAGACTTGCCAAGGCCAGGATTGTGGCTTTGCTTCAGTGCCTGATGTAATTTTCCCTGAGGTGTTTGGCTGAAAATACCCTTTGCCACAGTTTGCTGGCCAGACTGCAACACATAGAGAAATATATTCAATCAGGAAAGTCACATCCGAACAGTGGTTCATTGACCCTAGACTTGGTGGCTCCTACAACTTGAAATATTGAGGAAAGAGATAAATATTAAACATAAATCCTTAGTCATGTTCCACATACACCACACAGTCATTTTTTGAATAACTGCCTGGCACACTTGGGATGATGTTAGGCATGCTATAAATTCAAGAAATCAGAACATCAATGGAAAAGTTTCCCATGCAAGTGTAGAGCTCACTGCTAAAATTTCAAAGACCTATGATTTCTGAAAGAGCTGGATTTTGGGGCTAAACCACCCATGCCTCTCAGCCTGCAAGTGACTGGCTTTTGGGACAGGGCAGCCAGCCGCTTTGTGTTTGGCTGCTTGAAGGATAGCTCAGATGCAGACTAACGGAGAGCAGTTAGTGTTCAATAACTGGGCATGAAACTAAGTTTGAGTTGGATTCAAGACAGTATCTCTGAAATACTACTTATTCCCAGGGATTTGCTTTGCATTTTAATTAGAAAGCAAACAAGCAAGCAAACAAAAAGCATTGATCCTGCACAATGTTTTTCTCCAGGTAGTTCATTACCTCCTGCTTGTTATGGCAGGGTTGAGATGAGCTTAAACCAGGCAAGGTTATTATTAATCATCTTCAGCAAAAGACAGTTGGTTTCTGTGATGCCAGAAAGGTGGGAAAGTGATAAAGGAAAAGCTGGTGTTTGGCACAGGGTAGGAGAGTCCCAATTTAATATCCCAAATGGAGAGAAGTACTTTATTTCATATAAAGGCATATAATACCCAGACATTCTATTTTTCTATGAGAGAAATAACAAAAAAAAAAAATTTAAATAAGAACCTGACGAGGAGTAAACCTGCAGGGAAGGTGCAGAGCTGGTGACCGGGGTGGGGCAGTGGCCCCACCACAAAACACGAAGGAAGCGCCTCCAGGGAGGTGAAAGCAGAGGAGGCGCATGACCCCCCTTTCTGCAGCCCCAGGCAAGGTCTCAGCATCAGCACTCAGGCACAGCACCAAAGGACTCACACTAGGAGGGAGGGAGGCGTGTAAACAGTGTGTACTTTAAAACAATTTTAACTAACCTAAAACCATTTTCACAAAGTTTCAACCTGCTTCAGAAAACTTCTTCTATCACAAACATAGATTCAGCCTGTAGTGAAACAGCTGTGTGAATTCGGTCAGTAAACATTGTGGACTTTTTTCCCCTCTCACTATATGTATATATATATATATATATATACACACACACATATATTCCTGTCAAAATTGGAGCAGAAAATTACTCTCTATGCAGGCGTAAAGCACAAGAGCTGTTTTCTTGGACACCTCTGCTGCGTTATTGCTTTAGGGATTGCTTTCATTTAAGTGGAAAAGTGGGTTGTTGAACAACAGGCATTACACAATCAAAACAAGTCTCTTCTGCTTTCTCAGAAACACTTGTCTCATCTTTGTCCAAGATAATTTTTAAGAAAGCAGCTTCAGCAGCATGGCCCTAAATTAACCCCTAATTCTACTGTTAGAGTGAGGTTGATGCTTAAAAAGCAGAACATTTAGGAAACAGATCACTGTGCAAACAGGGAAGAAATAACAACATAACCCACCACACCATTAATTCAAATTATGGTACAGCCTTTCCTAAAATTGGATTCGCCGAGGCAATAGTGATTGTAGGGTTTTCCAGACAATGTGAACACAAAACCAAGTTAAACTTACCTCCACGCAGGAATTTCTGCTCAGATCCAATCTGAGGCAAAGCAGCTTGCACTACAGCCAGCACCAGGGGCAGGGGAAGCAAATTATCTACAACCATTGCAAAAAGCAACCAGAGGAGACGGAAGGACTAACTTTTTATGCGTGTGTCATTACTGAAGGTGCTGTGTCTGTGACATGGGAAGGACCAGAAATGCCACCTCCTGCTCCTGCTGTTAGGGCGGGACGGCGCAGGTCAGATCATGGCACCCAAGCCTGGGTAGTTCTGTGTGCTTTGTGCACTGCAAAGAGCTGCCCATTAGCAGTTGTGTACTGGAAAGCACAAACAAAAGAGTGTTTCAGCAAGGTTCACTGCACAGGGATCTGTGACCCCATCTCTGCTTTACACTAAAATTGTAGGAAGTGACCAGAGACCACCAAATGCAGGGGAGAAAGAGCAGGTCTGTATTGCCAGGCTGCGCAGCAGGTGGAGCTAGGAGATATAATCCTGGCTAGCAGGACTTCACAAAAGCTCTTGACCCAGATTCGTTATGTTACGCTGCCTTTAACACCGTGGGGGACAAAATCTCTCCTTCATTACACCAGTGAGACACCTGCAACACCGTTAATGCTGGAGTTGTCTTGTCTGGCCGTAGGTGAGCAGAACATGTCTGGAACAGGATGGAGCTCTGCAGCGTCATTGCCTCGCTTGTGTTTCCCTGCTTTGTTTTCTAAGCTTCCTTCACATGTTGTCTGAGTGATGTAGCCCACAGTATATTGAAAGGCTGATAATAAGATAGATGGCATATGTTTAGGCGACACATTAGATGGGATTAATGCTTCTAAAGACTTACAAGCTACAGCTTAGTACTCTGCTATCTGAACACATTGGCCCTTGCACATGTGATGGCTGTCAGTTCCAGACCCAGCACTTCTACATCTTCAGAAAGATGGAAGACGGACATCCAAGTGACCATAGCAAAGGATATGCACCATTCCCTTCAATGATGCCAACCAGCAGTAAAAGCGGCAAGTGACTGTGTGTTTAGTCTTGCAAAGGAGCTCCCAGCGGAAGCAGTGACTCCACAGCACTGGCTTTGCCCAGGGCAGAAGTGCGGCCCCACAGAAGATGGATGCACTCATTCCAGCTTGCAGAGGTGAAAAAGGAGCACACCCATTTTTATACTTAGCAGAACTTTTGGCTGCAAGTTGGAGTGAGAAAAGGAACAAAATTATCACTAACACACAAATCACTCACAAGGCTCACCTGTCTCTTCCCCTTTATAAACCATGTGGCTCTGCAGAGCTAGGCCCCAGAGAGCAGGGCACAGCAGGGGGATGCCCCGGACTATAACATCAGCAGAAAGCACCACGGGTCCCTCCCTCAGCTGGTGCCTTGTACTTGCAGACATAAGCAGCCCTGGGCTCTACACCCTGGCTCACAGGCATTAGGTTCTCCTTATTTGCAGAGGGTCAGCTGGATCCTGTGTCCTGTGTAAATAGCAAGGCTTTGTAAAGAAGCTCAATAGGCAGGTTGTGTTCTTCATTTCAGATCCATAGTTCTGAATGAAGGGGAAAAAAAAACTTAGAATCCAAGAAGTCACTTCACTCTTAGAGTCCTGAAGTCCCCTGAAAAGGAAAGACACAAGTGACTGATGCAACAAGTCCCATCCAGTTATTTAGCTGGTACCATAGGAGTTGGTTAGAATAATTTATTTCCAACTCATAAATCCACATGCTGCCTCCTTCTTCTCTTTTGCCAATTAGCAGTATTACTTAGCACTAATAGACTGCTTTAATTTTCAAGGGGCTTAGGAAGACAAATTAATCACCTCAACATGTCTGAAAGGAACAGATGGCAATGGAGTATTAAGATTGCAATTTCACAGTTGGAAAAGCTCCTGAAAGAGGGGGCTACAGCCATGTCTGGAGGGCACCTGGACCCGCTCCCTGTGTGGAGCCGGGGTTCCTGGCTGTCATCTCTGCTCCGAGATTCTGCTGTATCTCAACCTCATTGCACATTGCCTTTCCTAAGCAAAACTACATGCTTTTTCTTATTACAACTTTAACAGGGAATAACATCTTTCCAGAAGGCTTCTTACCTCAGCACCTCTTCGGACAGGTCATTACTGCTTTGGATTTAAAAGACTAAATGTCTATCCCATAATGCAATTAGTCCAGCTTGCCATTATTTCTTACTGGCTATAAGCAGAGAAGGGATCTGGAAGAAATACATTCTCATGTCCATACAAAAGTGGAGATGCTTTTTTTCCCTGAAACATCTTTGATTACAGTTGGGTACAGAACAGCTGATGGCATTCTCCTCTCCACTCACTCCCGTCTTGGAGGACCATGGGCACAGAGCAGTGTCACTCCGTGGGGCCTTCTAGCACAGCTGTACAACGCACAATTTCTTAAGCTGCATCTGGAAGGAAAGTAAGCTTGCTTTAGAGCAGGGGTTCTTACAGCAAAACTTGTGTATGAAGGATGAGATCTGTGGCCATCCTTGGCAGAACCAGGGGTTTTATTTAAAACATTGAGAGAATATCCTCTGTTTCAGTATTTAACCCTGCAGTCAAAGATTATCTCAAATTACAAGTGTGCAATGATATTAAAGTCAGTTGGTGTCAAACGTCTAACATGTTTTGGCCTCCTCCAGGAATGGCAACAGTAAATGTGGTGATACATCTCCCTTGTTACTAAGCAAAATAATAATTCAGAGTGAAATGAATTATTATAACTTTTTCAGAGCTATTTCATCAGCATACTGATATTAGTATAAATTCCCTTCAGTCTGTGCTGAACCACTGGCCTAAGCATCTCAGCCCATTATCAATCCCATAGCCATCAAATATCATAGACAGTTCCATGCTTCCAGAGACATTAGGCAGTGTCTAGGGATGACATAACATATCCAAAATACTGCATTACCAGGTTCACATATTTTAAGGGAAAGGAGGAGCACTGAGGTAAAAGGTTTAAGTTCCCAGTGTGCCAGTGCAGCCCTCACTGAGGATTTGTGTGAAAGGCGACCCCAGTTTGATCAGCTGTAAGTGGTACTCGAGCATTCAGGCTGGGGAGCAGAGGCAACATGATACAATACAAACTGGTTTTCAAAAGCGCTTGAGAAAATAATACACCTCGATTTCACCCTAGCTTGACAAGCAGCCATGTTCAGCATTGACATGCTCAGTTATAAATCTAGTGTAAGTTTTCCTTCTACTTTATTTCTATCTAAAAGCAGAATGTAGAAAACATTAAAAAACAGAGATAGAGTTCTCACATTTAACAAGAGTAACACTTGAACAAGAGTCCTGATATAAATAGTACTTAATATACAACCTGACTGCATTTAAATTAAAAAAACCCCATGAACCCAAATGCAAAGTGAATCCAAATTCCCTTTAAGAGGGATCCATCATACAAATGAAACAACTTATTTTATCTGTGTAGCTAATATTCAGATGAGCATGTTTGTTTCTTCACAGCTCTCCATTAATATACCTTGCATTTTAATTCTTTCCAAAAGCACAGGATGTCCTCCAGCACCAACATTACCTGCTCCAATTAATATCCTAAAGACTCACAATGCCTGTAATGAGGGACTATCTGTTTTTCTTGATTAGCAAGTCATTAGTCCTTTCCCTTGCTTGTAATTTTTCTCATACATGAATGATAGCCAGTGTTTAGTACTGTAACAGCAAATCCATACCAATGCATAATTCACACCAGAGCTGCATGAAATCTAAGAGTTGTTCCAGCTTTTACAGTATGCAACAGCCAAAGCACTCAAGGGACTTTGCCATATTGTTCCAGTCCCTTCTCCAATCTATCTCTTTCTGATGAGTTTGATACTGGTCCTATTTTTATCATCTTCCTAGAGTTAGGGGATTTATTTTGGAGGGGTGATTGGGATGGTAGGGGTAGGAAGGAGAATCAAGATTATTCCACATGTCAAATAGTTTAGAAGAATGGATTATGATGGTCATGGAAGCAAGCTTTAGTTTGACTATTCAGATCTTTAATGCTCCTGTACACCTGAGGACAAACTAACAAACACAAGGTTTCAGGCCATTTTAGTGCTTAAAATTCTCAAAGTGTAATATTTGAGGAAAGGAAGAAATCAATGTTTGGTACTACTTACGATACTTTGGACCATAAAATAAGTCCATACAGAAACTGTTTATCTAAATGCTAAATAAGAGCAGAAGTGACTTCTTTTTTTTTTTTTTTATTTATTACTTCTTTACTTCTAGTAAAGCTTTAATAAAAGGAACTTTAACATCTAAGACCGTTATCAAAACTTGGATACTCACAGCTGTAGAGGCATCCTGAGTAAGGCATCATATTCCAGTGGTTTCAGACTTGGTTTATATAAAACTTATTTTTAGTTCAGACTTTATTGAGGCCAAAGTCCCAGGGCCTGAATTAAACCTCCTGAACTAAAAGCGAGTTCCACAGGAGCCAGCTCTGTTTAATCCACTTTGTCCAGGAATGAAAATTTGATCTTGAACTACTCTACATGATTAAATTAATGCATCCAAGAACATTTCAGCTACCAGGTCCTATATTTAAGGATTTTCTAGATGAAATTTTAAAGCTGTCCTAAGCACCAAGGGCTCCTGTTCATACACAAATGTCAGGTGAACATTATGTAGACAGCATGCTAACATACTGGAACAAAAAACAATCCAAAACACCAAAAAGCACAACTACACACATTTGAAGAAAGAATGGATAATTCCACAGCAGTAAGTTCTCCGATGTAGCAAGTTTTCATTTGAGACATAAATGAATGTACTTCCTCTCTCTTAATCAAAAAATATTGCACATTCCTAGTTTCCTGAAGAATCTTAGACATTGGCCAAAGGCCACATATGACACTGGAAATAACAGTCTCAGCTTCCTTGACAAACCTTTCACTTCAAACATCCCCTGCACTAGGCTGCATTGCAGTATCATATGAGTTTCTCACTGGGAAATTGCTTGCAAAGTTGTTTTTGGGAAAAATCTCTAAGCTGCCAATATGACCAAGGCAGCTGGAACAAATCATATTAGAGTTGTACTTTGGTGAAGACGCAAATCAACAGACATGTGACATCAGACCAGACAGGGAACACAAGAGGAGCAAAGGTTACATGCAAACAGTTGCCTGTGGTTTACGCAACAACAAAACAGCCATTGTTCAGGATAGATGCACATACAAAGAACTCACTGGAAATTACTTTTAATATAAGCAAAACAAAACTGCTTATGATTTGTAGGGTATGACAGAGTGACAGATTAGTCTGAACAGCTTTTGGTTCATGTCTCTAAACCAAGCATTCAGTAAGTAATTCACATTACATCAGTCATCTTTGGTAATACTGTACATTTGTGTCAATCACTTGGTAAATATCAGTTCTGGATATTTAGAGTATAATTCATCATAATTACAAAAAAATGTGAAAGCTGCAGGAGCATCCTCCAACTGTGCATCAGCTTGCAGAGGGAAGAGTTCAGACTACCAATATCAAAATTACTTCACAGAGTTATGCAGCAAAAGTTACAATTCCTTGCCATAGAGCATTATACTAGGTTGTCATTTTTTCTACAGTTGAAGTGGGTTTATAGTCAGCATTATTAAAATAGCAGTAAAGTAGCTCCCAAAACAATTTAAGGGACCAAGATTGAAAGGTAAGAACTTTGATTAAAGCATCATTTTCTAACTCTACATTTTTAAAATACAGAAAAAAATCATAATTATTTAAAAAAGGTGCATTATTTAGTAAAGAAGCCTAATTCGTTACACTGTGATTTAAAACTAACATAGAAGAATAAAACAGTGCTACATTAAATACAGTCAAGAGCATTCTGGTGGTATGATGTAGATACAACCTTATGTCCTCTGTACATGGCCCAACCATGGGTTTTTCCTTCCTTTGATAAGTATTTGATGGTCACCGAACTTTTCCTACTTCTTCAGAAGTGGACTGTCCACACATACTATGTTAACACTTAGGAGTCACTGTTTACTTACAATTTAAAAGCAGCACAGATATCCTGCTGTGCTCACTCCACTGCAGTACTGGAACGAGCACAACAGCTCGGATATCTCAGGGAATGCATCATTGTTCTGAATGGCCTTTTTTTCCCCATTTTGTCAGAAGATGGCTCCTCATTACTTTTCTGAGCCAGGTGAGCAGGCCCTGTCTGGAATTGTTCTATTTGAATCTCGAGATGTTTTTGAATGGCTAACCCAAGTACTTCCGGATCCACAGATGCCCCATACACTTCCCATGTCATTCCTTCGTCATCCCATCTCACTTCACGTACTGGAGATTTGGGGGCCTCCAAGTCTTGCTCCAGGTTCACCTCTGGGAACACATGTGAGTGGCCTCCTGCTGCAGCTGCTGGGCTTGTTGCCACAGATTTGCATTCCGTGGTTGGCAGAGTTTGTACCTCAGCATCTCTACGCTCAAGAGCTGGTTTCAGTCCTTTGGATAAATCATTCATAGAGGTCATAGTCCACATATCCTTAGTTGTCATAACCATGTCTGCACCTTGCTGGCTACTAAAGGCAACACAGGCAGCCTTCATTTCTGGAGGAGCTCTCTCCTGCTGAGCACAGTGCTGAGCATGTTGCAGTTGTTCCGCAGGAATGCTACAGCACTTCAGGACTCTTTTGGCATCCAGGCCTGATTCACTTACTGAAGACACCAGCTTAGGATATGTCAGAATGTCTGAAGTAGAAAAGGAATGAAAATAGCCAGGTGCTGCCTGCTCTGTTCCCGACTCGCTAACTGAGCATACCAGCCGCGGAACAAGTTGTATAGATGGTATGGGCAAAGAATGGCAATAGGCAGGGACGGTGGCATCTACTTTCATACAAGAGTCCTGCAATATGTTACCGGGCCCTGCAGAATTGTTATGAACTGTCATCACCACGGGTGAGTATGCACAGTTTGGAATATTGCTGTAAATTAGACCACCATGAATAATCCCAGTGGCTTGACTGAACATTGACCTGTTTGAGAAACCATTTCCAGGCATGTGGGATCCTAGAACAGCAGTGTGAAATGTTCCAGGATCTGTGTAAACAGTAGTATTATGTGGAATACCACTGCTGTCAAAGCTATTTGTGGGTACTTTTTGGTCTCTGGGTAGAACTGGAAGATGACTCACAAGGTTTTGATAGTGAGATATATTTTCATTTGTTTCTGATCCATATGTTTGTGTTTGGAAAGACATCCTAGCTACTGGTGGACCGTGCCTGCAGCTAGAAGAGCTTATGCTGGAGTGAGTAGCACTGGTTTCGATGTGAGTAACATTAGTCTGCTGTTTGCAACCGCAAGTTAGGTCTGAGTGGCTTCTCTGAAGGACAGTTCCCGGTTCTTCCATTTCACACATGTTTTGCTGGTGTACAATGCAGGGTGAAGAAACGTTCTCAACAGTACTGCTCTTTGCAGGCATCTTAGTGCCCCCCCCTTCCCAGGATGCTGGGGACTGTTCAGCTGTAAGAAAATGGTTCGTAGTCTTAGTTCTGCTCTGTGAATTGTCATCTGCTGATGGATCACTTATGGTTTGGACCACTGATCCAAGTCCCATGATCCCAGGCTGTGAGACGGACCACCCAGGACTCGGCACACTCCTGGCATCACTCTCATTTCCCAGGTTATGGCAGATGCTGCTACTGTGGCTTTTCTTCAGCTCCTGTTTGTTGCTTTGCCTTTCCTCTAAAGTGGATTGCCCCGTACAGGCCAGACTGGAGGAGCTCTTTGACAGGAGGTGACTGTTGACATTCAAGAGACCATGACAAGAAGAACTTAGTGCGTCCTGGTAGGAATGAGTGTGGAGCTGGTGGCTGTCAGCTGACATGTCAAAAAAGAGATCTGTAAGAAATGGTCGAGAAGAAAAATAAGCAATTTAAGAAGGAAACATATGCACTGCAAACTATAATCTCTATTGATCTTCTGCCTGTGCTTCTTGCTTTTCACAGTTCACCAACACTTTTAAAAAAGCACTATACTGTAGTCTCTGTGTACTCAGACTGGCCAGTTTCCATTTTCAGTTTCCACAAAAGGTTTTTCCCTGAATTAGATTTATTGAAATTCTGTGGTTTTTCCATTTAATGAGACACATATAGAAAAAAGTCTTCTTGGTTTCTACCTTTTAACAACAACAACAATCTCAACATTGCAAAGTATCATCTCCCTTGAATTTACTAGAGCCATTTTTGTGACATCCAGAAATGTCAGATAACTTGAGCAAAGACAGAAGTATTTTTAAACAAGACAGCTCTTCACCATGGTGTTCATTAAGCCAATGATGTTAACTGTATTGTCAAAACAAAAAACTGTTACATTTTTAGTCTCTTGACACTATCATGTCAGAAGATATCCAATTACTGCTGGAGCTTTCAAACATTAACAAAGCCTCAACAACTGAAGAAGTTCTTCCTTTTTCTCCTACCCTTCCTAACAAGCTTCTTTGGATTTTGTTTCACAAACAGATCGTTATTTTAGTCAACTGTTCTCCCAGAATCCACACAAATGTACAGCAGATATGGACATAACTGTTTTGACCACCTGTGGGAGAGGAAACATGATTTGAAACCTAAGGAAATGAGCTCTGCCAGGCCTGTGTGGAGTTGGTGCCAGTGTTCCCAGAACAAGCAATGCTGGGCAGTGTGGGGTGAAGATACCCATCTGGCCCACAACAGGGTCAATGGGCTTTCTAGCTTGTGCTTACCACTGGCATGATAGGAGGTGGCAGCAAAGAGGGATCCAGTGAAAGGCTGGAGGTGAAACTGCCCTAGGTACCACTGAGCTGGATGGAAAGCCTGCATCTGAGCACAGAATCTGTTAAATGCTTCAGTGCATGGTTTGGGCTTCTTGTGCCAATCACCTTTGGGAACCCACAAGTTCACGCTGGCCGTGGAAGGTACATACTTGCTGCACCAGAAGCAGGGTAAAAACAAAATAAGAAAATCTGTAGCCAAAGTATTGTAGCTCTCTCCTTTTAGTGTACTCAGTCACTTCTATTGTTAGAGAACACTTGTTTTTACTGGGTGGTGTAGTATCCTATACATTGTTAACATTATGTTAGCACTTCCACATCTAAGAGAAGTTGTAATTGAAGATTTTTAATCTAACCATATTTAGTGATCCATTTTTGTTGATTGAATCAGATCTTCAACTGACTGACTACTCACATTCCCTTGGTGTCACAGAGGTCTTCAACATTTGCATAACCTAGGTATTTTAATATGCTAATATATGTATATCTATCTACACACATACCTATAAATATACCTCTTCCCTAAAAGAACCCATTCTGTTGAACAGAAAAATCTAGAGCATTTATTCTTTGCTCTATAGTGGTCAAGAACCACTGGATATTTTTGTGGTGCAGAAATATGGTAGAAGCCACAAGTTCTCATTTTAGAGAACTTTCTCTCAGATGTACTCTATACACTGCCTGCCTAGCAGGACTCCTACAGAAACCTTTATGATTTCTTCTGAACTGTATCACGGAAATAAAAATGAATGTGTGGAACACAAAGGGTATGTCCATATGGTAGACAAAAGCACTCTGCAAATGTAATAGGAAAGCTCACTCATAACACCAAGAGACCAGTGGCTGCAAGGGCTCATGTTCAAATCTCTCAGTGAGAAGTTTTTAATATGCGATCCTTTTAATGTTATTTGCAGGCTCAAAGAGTCATCTACCAACATAACTGCTCCATCCACAAACCAAGAGCTCCACTGCTATCGAGACAGCTATCAGTGATTACACTTGTAATTCCATTTTCATTGTTAACTTTGGCAAGCTAATAGTTCAGTTTGCAATTTCCCCATCACCTGAAATCCAATTGCATTGGCTGTGTTCCATAACTAAATTAAATTGAGCAAGAAAACATTAAAAAAGAACAATATGTCCAATCACTTCTTTGAGAAGCTTCCCATTGTATGCTGTGTAGTAGGGACTTAAGATTGGCAGCAATATCCTCTATAGCATTGGGTTTGCTCAAATTTGGACTTCATGCGCAAAAAAAGGCAGTTTCACCTCCTTCATATGTGTTTGTTCAGTTGGAAGTTAAACTCATTACAGACTCCACCCGCACCAAGCCAGCTCTATGTGCCATGCAGCCCCTCTGGCCTGTGGTACTCCACAGGCTGGTGGCATCTAAGGACAAAACAAGAGCACATTTTCTTCCGGGAACACAATTTCAGATTCCAGGGTTAAACACACTGCTGCACACATCTGCAGTCAAAAGCAACTACTTCTTGCCAGGCTGGCCATCAAAGCATTTCTGCATGTTCTTCAAAAGCCCTCACAAAACCCCACTCAACACTTAGAAGAGAAGCAAGAGCTGGGAAAGGACAGTTTTAATACACTTCACTCACCTCCTCCAACATGTTATCTATCCTGCAGCCACCTACACATAGGGATATAGTCTGACACAGAGTTCAAAGGAGTCAATAGGATTAAACACCAGAGCATAGCTGTCTGCAAGGTGAAGACCTTACATTTAATCTCTTTAAAAGATAACACCTGCAAAGGCTGCCACACACACTGGCATGAAACAACATGTACTAATGGAAATCCTCAGTCACAAATACTGAGTCTCAGGTGAAAGGAAGCTTCAAACATATCATGTTACAGATGATATAAGGCTGTGCAAACTTCAAAGAGCTCTCTCACAAAATTCACAATGTTCAAATATGTATATATACACAGATACCAAGACCTCTATCTGCTTTATGTAGCATTACTGCATAAACCTTGGTAACTGGAAGAAATTTGAGGTTGATTCATCAACTGAGTGTGAAGAAACACATTCAGATGAATGAAACAGTCCAAATATTTGACACCACTGAAAACAACATCCAGTGTGATGTTTACAATGAAGCCTTCCAAAGAGAACTCCAAGGAGATTTATTTTTCCCCCCTTCCAGAGAGACTCAACTGCAGATGGAATCAAGACCAAACATGGGCCAATATCACACAGGTACAAATACATATATAACATTATAACCAGCAATTATCAATAGCATTTGAACATCTTTGCTCAGACAGACCAGTGTTCCATGCTAGCACAGTTGTAACAATTATCCTATCACTTTTGGACCTTAAAAACAATTAGAACAATGACCAGTTAAGTAAAATATCATTGTGCCTGATACTTTACGACATAGTTAAGGATGGAGAAAAAACACAGTAAAAAAGAAAACAAAGCCCCATTCAAACAAGATGAATCAGCTTCCTTTAGAATAATGCACTTTTTTACTGTGTTGAAATCCAGAGTTACATTGTCCCAGACAGCCTGAATACTTCCCCATTTATAGGCCAGCTATTGCTTTCTCCCTCTGTCCCCTGCTCCTTTTCTGCACTCTGGAAAGACCTATGAGCCCTTACACAATCAGCACATTTTGCCCACCTGGCAGAGGCAAGGTCCTGAGCCAGACTTGGCATGTGGAGCTCTGCATGGAGGCTTCACGGCTGCAGAACAGATCAATGTCTGGCAGACTTGGCCTTTGCTCACCTCTGCAGCAGCCAAATGTTGCCACAGTATTTCATAGTAGCACAAGTGAATGTGCAGGGACACCTCAAACTACATCAGTTCGCTAATCCTGACTATTTTTTTCCTCCTCTCTCCCCCCCACCCCACATATTGCGTGCTGTCTTCCTAAGCCTTTGGAAATGGCAGGTAATCCCATACCCACCTTCCCAAACTCTGCATTTCACGCGTGCAATGCTGGCACTGCTTCCCCAGGGTACACAAAAATTCTTACATGTACACATACGTGCCTACAGAAGAGACACAACACTGCATGTACACACGCTAGAGGTGCTGTACTTCCTATAAAAGCGTGTGCAGGCTGCATCCAGCTGATGAGTTCTGAGAAGGTGCAGGAAGCTGACATGCCTGGATGGCTATACCAACACTCATACCAGGGAGTGGCTGGGGGCACATACCGAGGGACTGCTTTGACAACATTTTTAAAACAACAACCAACCAAACAAAAAAACACCAAACCCAAAACATGGAACCTCTCTACTATAATTTCACAGTCATTCAAGGCCACCATATTTTGTGAATCAGCTAATGAAGAATGGATTATCCACATGAAACCTGGATACTAACACAGCTGACTTCATGGGTACTTAGGGACCTGAAACAACTTTTTTTGCACACATGGAGCACAGAAGACTACTTTGTTTAACTTTGCTTTCTAAAAAGTAAATACATAATTCATAGGAAAGTAATTTTATTCAAAAATACCAATTTTAGATTCTGAGTTGATCTGAGAGTATTTTGTTTGTAAATTCAAAGGAAATCTGCACCTGAATACACAAACAAGAAAGCATGAACTTTGAGGCAGAAACCCTGGTATGAATATATAGAAAATTGTTAGACAAACAGAAAAAGGATTAGGATAGAAATGGAATTAACATCCACTATTTTTGGCTTAGCTTCAGATAGCTTATGAGGGGATCTAGACTGCTTTCACTAATTCCACTGAACTACTTTAAAGCAACAAATGTGTATTTTGCTATGACTTATGATTAAAGTTGTGACCTATTTAATGCACTACTACATTTAGACTCAGAATATATCATGTTTGTTATAAATTGAAACACATTCACTGGTAAATTAACTATAATTCCAAAATTCTTCAGTATTTTTGTATTGCATACATGTACATGTACTTCTAGTTACAATTTTGACAACAAACACAAGTTGATCCTTACTGCCACATCAATATCTAGAGCAAGCTTTCGTGTAATATATAATACCGCGATATTTCAATCTGATCATATTTAGCTCCTGCATTATGTACTTGCTAGTGACTGTTTTCTTCCCTGCATTGGCAGGCTTCACGAGAGTGATATGATAAACACATCCACAAAATCAATCAGAGTTTTCATAACAAGGACAGCAACACGGCTTATTAACATAAGAGGATGTGTTAATAACAAAAGAAATCCAGCCATGCTTGCATTTCCTCCAACAAGTGAAGAAAGAAACTACAAAAATGACATAAAAGTAACTCAGCTGCTGGATCCTTTATCCCAGGAAAGGATTTTTTTTGAGTACTGTCTTGAGCAAAAATCTGCACCACAACCTAGCAAGTTATACCACATTGACTATGCTCTTTGGCAAGTACTCTGTTACTAGAGTAACTAAAAATATTGTGATACAGTATGAATCATCTAACAAATTAACCAATACAACTTAGGTGCAGCATTTGGGAAGAGACAAAGAGGAATTTCAATTAAAATTTAATACTGTTTACTATAAAAATGCATGCAATGCCAGACACATACTTCTCCAAGTTTTCCACAGTTTACTTTTGCTTTCTATAACTGTGATGGTCAACCCACAAATCAAGACTTGTAACAGTGACTGCAGGCTGCTTCACCCTTCATTTACTCATCACAGAATCAGAAAAAAAAATTTCTTTCTTCATATGTTTCATTTTGTGCTTTCAAAACCAGCATCTAACTACAAAATAAGTGATAAAATCAGAGTGTGGAACTGGGAAGAGTTAGGTGATTTGATCCATACCAAAATTTTTGGATGATGACTGTTCATTTCAGGTACTGACCAGGGCCTCTGGGATGAGCACTAGCACCTTTTGAGAAGACATACAGTGTTAGGGGGTTGCAAGGTCTTTGCCCAGAATTCCCTCCTTCATCTGCATCATTCTGGCCCCACTGTGCATCGGCACTTGGTGACCTGTACAATAATCAGCTGCATAAGACAAACAGAATTTCTGCAACAGCACCAAACGACAAAACAAACACATGTATGTTTTATACCAGGAGAACAAGCAAATCTCAGTTAATTAAAATTACGCTGTTCTTATTACAGATACCATAGTTATAAATTTGCAAAGACATGAGCAGTTTATGGTTAAAATGACAGGACTTCAATCACAACCTAAGGGTCACTTAGCTATAAACACTGCTGAGACCTTCCTGGGACACAAGCCAGCACACAGAGAAATAGCTAAATTTCTACCCAAACAGACAAGTCACCTTGGGTACTAGAATCAATGCAGCATATTCACACTGTGATATTTTAAACAATGCGGCTTCCTTATTGGCATCTACAACTGAACCTCTAATATAGATGTTTGCCATGGTAAAATGACAAAAAGGAACATCTTCTAATGTGACATTAATTTCTTTTAGGGCTGGACTCATTTTAAAGAGGGTCATACCACCAAAATTTAAAAAAAAAAAGTATGGTCACGTCTAAACATTTGTCCTTACTTGTCCACATTGAGAATTACGGGTAACTTGCATGAAATAAGGAAAAATCTGCTTTGCACTTACACAAAGACTGATGTGCTAGTATTAAGAGACCTGACAGCCTCTCCCTAACTACACTTCCCTGAAAGAAATAGTCCATTAACAGTGATCACTAACGTCTACTGTGGGGTGGGGGGAGTGAAACCACCTGAAAGGCACTGGCAAAACAGGATTACCCATGGTAAAAAGCTTAGAGATTCAAGGGTCTGGGATTAGTTTTTTGTGTTTTTAATTGTTATTTTATTTTGTAAACTGTAAGGGAAAGGAAGAAATAGAGGAGTTAAAGTAAGGGAAGAGGTACCACTCATCAGAGAACTTCAAGGACTTTATAGTCTGTAAATACAACTATATCAACACAACTAGATTAATACAGAATCAGGTTGAGACCCCTGTTACTTAACCTTTAATCCATCATCTTCCTTTAGGCTTTCCATTTTGGAATAGCATTATAAATTAACTGTAATTTGTTCAGTTCAATCTGCTAATGACCTCTTGTAAATATTTTGGGACATTTTACAATATTTCCAAGTATCGGACAGATCTACAGGACAGATTAATCTGGGCATCTACAAGTACCATCAGATGCACACAACAGACAAGTGCTGCATGCTGTGTACATGAATTAATGGGATTATTTTTCAGTTCTGCAACCCTACAAGCACTGGTAATAGTGGTGCACACGATCACCATAATTCACTTGTAGGAAGAGGAGTACATTTGACAGGCTAAAAAACACAAGAGCAGACGAGTTATGCCACTCAGAATGCAGCACAGCAAAAGCACAGATTGTGTGTGTTTTACATATGCATAAGATGACTAGTCACAGCTTTTCTTTCCCTTCTGTTAATTATCACTTTGTCTGTCAGGCTTAGCTTAAAATTTCCAGCCCTGACTTGTCTTTCTCCCAGCTGAATCTGAGCATGCTGGATAGAAATTGGTCTGCACTGATTGGCAACAAGATGAAAAGGAAAGAGTGCCCTTTTTACTGAGTAATAATGAACCTCAGCTATCTCCTTACTTAAGACCTAAGCAGAAATATCTTCCCTCAAATGGTGAAGTTACCATGAGTAGCCTGATTATCAATGACCCCACCAGGAGATAATAAAATAGTTGCTGTGTCAGAAAGTGAACAGATCCAAACATATGCCAATACATTCATCTCAAGGAAGAATGACAAGGCCACTGTGTCCACAGTTATCCCAACAGCATATGAAAAGTCATGCAAGAGGATGAACATTCACTTTTAAGAAACAGCAGGAACAGCCCACAGCCCTGGTAGAGTCTGAGCCAGGAAAGAAGAGCTGGGAACTCTGAACTCTAAAATGAAAAAGGCTAAAATGAGAGTGCCATGAGAGAAGAGCCTGAGAAGGATGAACCAAAGGAGACTATTTTAACAACAACTTTAGTTAAGTTCCCCAGAAGGAGAATTCCCATGGGGCTGTAAATAAATTATCAGGAAACCAGAGAGGGGTGCACTCTATCATAAGGGAGGCATGTGTTAGGATGTAGTCCTGACATTGTCACATGATGCACTACGCGACTATGCGTCCTCTTTGCCACCTTTATTTAATAATCTGTCCCAGAAAGAAGTTCAAAGATCTCTTAGGATTTTGATCTTTTTTAAGAATAAATTTATAAGCAAAACATTACTGTCACTATGGCTGCATGTGCACATGCAGACCTACCTCAGTGCATAAGCTGACCTACAATATACCAGACAGAGCTAAAATATGAGACATTGTGCAGTCATAATTGATGCTCACTGTTAGTATTTGACAGCTCACTTCCTTAAAGCTCATCTCTTCAGTCAGAAGACTTAAAACATTTTCATTGAAAAGTAAATATGCTGATCTCGCCATGTAATCAACCATTTTCAGCAGCTGAGGCTTTAAAAAAACACAAAACATCAAATATCACGACAGCAGGCAAGACTGACCTAGAATCATACTTACAGTGAACACTGTGTGCTGACAGAAGTGGTACATTAATATAATTGCCTTTCTGTTTTAAGCAGAACTGAATTATGCAAAATCAAACTGTTAATTCAGCTGCCAGGTTTATGCTGTTACAAATTGCTGGCTACTGATATCCACTAGCAGTACAAAAGTCCTGTGAGAAAAAAAATTATAATTTCTTTAGAAATTAATCTCTAATGAAAAAAATTTACAATGACCTACTTACATTTGGATTTATGTCAGAGACAGACACTGGGAACCTTTTCCTCTTCAGAGCAATCAATCAAATCCTATTCCATCATATCTACCAATTTGGAGGGAACAGAGTCAGTCAGTGTCTTGGTTTTGGCTGGGATGGAATACTAAACTGCTCATCCTGCAGAGCTCCCTTTTTGGGTCCACTTTTCACTCCTGAACAGACTATCCCCAAATCAAACCATTGATCTGCAGCTCTGCAAAAACCACATGGCCATAGCTTGCTCAGCAAGCCTCTACCCATCAGAGGCCCAAGTCTGCAAACTGTGTGAATCACAGTTGCCTGTGAAGCACCAGAAACTTAATCATACAGAAAACCAAAAACCTGGTTGCAGCCTGCTTCCAATCTCACAACAAGGGAGTACAGCTACATATTAATGCAATCTGCTTGCAAGAGGCCAGCAGTCTTGCGTATCTAACAAACTCCATCCAAACTGGCTAAGTGATTAAAATATCCACTTGCAAATTAATGTGTCTTAGTAGAAAATTTTCAAGTCACCATCTTTGCTGTTTGCTTGAAAGCAACAGTTAGAGGGATGAGATAACTCAGCTTGGCTTAGCCTCCCTGCCCTATAGATACCCTAGCTTTGACTTCAGGAATCAGCACTGTAGCTTGTTACTTTTGAATATGAGCATAACAAGGTGACAAACAAAAGCAACAGTAATCTGAAGGTCTCCAGACATCTGTGTTAGGTTAAAGGAAGACAATATTTACAGACTGAAAGAAGCCCTACCAAAACAATAAAAAAATGTTCATTCTTCTAGTCATAGTTAAATCTCTTTCCTGCCTAAAAAATGCTGGCAATTTATCTAGCAAGACCTAGTAGTTTACCCTCGTTTCTTGCTTCCTTATTTTTCCCCTGTGATTGAACACCACACAAGGGCTACAAAACCCCCTTTAATTCTTTATTTAAATTACAATGTTTATGAACTGTACACAAAACACTGGAGAAAAGAAATATTCAAAAAGGCAATCCATCTACCTCCAGAAGTTGCTCTCACCAGTAGTAGGGAGAAGACTACCTTCTAGATTGTAGGGTGACTTCCAGAGTATAAAAAACAATTGCTCAGTAATTAGAAAGAAGAAACAATTGCCTTCTAATTCTGTCCACTCTCACTGACATAATGTATGACCTTGAGCATGTCACTCACTTTGTGACTCAGTTTACTCATCTGTGACTCAGGGATTAGCTGCAGAAGCCCCTGATGTAGGTATTAAAGGCTTAACTCACGACTGCAACTGAAATCGCAGAATGAATGATATCAAATATAAGACATTAAGAAGAAGGTATTGTGGCCCCTCTTTTGTAGTATTTGGTTTGAAAGAAATAAATAGATCATCTCTACATGAAACTCTTGTTGCACTTGCAGAAAACTCATCTTACTGGTAAAGTTCAGATACTATCCATGCCTCAGAAGCATCTGTTTAAAGCATCCCATCATCCAGCTTCCCAGCATCAGATGAGGATGAGTAATCTTAAGGATGCCAAATACATAAAATCTGTATTAACAGAATTTCTCAAATTAGGTGCCATACGTACATATAGTATATCACATTATATCTATAATGTGCATGCTAATAACATGCATATTATATATGCATGGTATATTAAGTAGCAATGATTTATTATAAGTAGATTCATTATGCCTTTATAAGCAGAGCTGTCACAACTGCAGACCATGTTATCCTGCAGTGCTGCATTCACTTACAAGCTTTTATTTATCTTCATGAATATCTCTCTGGCAAAGAGATTCTGTGACAAATTTCAGTCTTCAGTTCACACTGCAAGCTGTCTTTCATATCTCTTTAAGCTAGAAAAGAGCTGGCAATCTCTATGTGTGTAGCACCACTTATCTCTCTGGATATAGTAAAGTAAGTACTGAAAAGGACTAAAAAGATGAATGTCTAATTGTGTTTCATAGCATTGCTAAAATTCCCATTGTACAACTCTAGCATAAACTAGCTTTAAAACTATATAAGCAAAGAATATGGGAGGAACTAGAAAGAGTAAGTTTCCTTTTCAAACTTGGTATTTCATCATAAATAGCAGTTATGTCAAAATGCAGTGTCTGTCTCTCAAAAAAACCAACTGCTTCAGTCGATCTGTGGTCTAATCAGACCTATGTGGGCAGCTGTTATCTATAGTTTTCAGAAAATATCTGAAAGGGAACATTCTTCTACTTTCTCAGGACAGAAAGAAAAACCTTAGAGCGTGGCTAGAGGAGAGCCCATGCTCTATCCAAAGCTTGTTTGAGACAAGAGACCATAAGGAGAGAAAAAACAAGACACAGTAAAGCAGCAGACTAAAGCTTGCAAATGTTTTGTCAAATCTGAGTATGAACTTCCTCAAGAACTTATGTTCACACCCTGCTTTATGTAAACAAGCAAGTTTCCCCTCTTCTTAGTTAATCTCAACTACAAAATGAGCTGCAGAAGTCTCTACTTCCTTATTTACATGTAGTAATGTCAGAAACACAAAGTACCGAGATACAAATCCAGAACAACTCAGGAGCTGCAAGGCAATGTAAGTTCCTGTCATCACCGGGGAGAGGAATATCCCACCTGTACGACATGGACAGCTGGGGGATAACTCTAAGCATCTGCTGTTAACTGGTAGGAACAAGAAACAAGATTATAAAGAATTAAGTCTCTGTTACAGGAATTTTTTGCTTTTCAAAATTGGTTTGAATATATTCAAGACCCAAGTGGACACAACCCTAAGAAATCTGATCTTACCTCACAGCTGTCTGCTTTGAGTATAGATGAGTTCCCAACAGCCCTTCCAAACTGAATGATTCAATGATTTTTTAATTATTGTTTTCATAATTTTGTACTTTTATCTGTCATTTCCCATGAGAAGCTTTCATACAGCCTCTCATACTGACCCTCAAAAGAAGCAGGAACGTGAAACCCTTTTGCAATATTAAAGCATTTGTTTAATCAATTAGTGGGACCTGTACCTTTTACTGAAATGAGGTAAAACAGGAATGACTTCTGAAAGGAATCACGAAAGTGATCACTGTATTCTACAGGCAAGGTGATACATATGAAGAAGGCAGTGAACTCCAAAAGTTTCTTTCCAGTCATTTTGCACCTTTCTTTTTACTAAACCAACAAAAGCACTCCATCCTTTCCACAGTTTAGTTTCAGAACTAAATAAAACTGCTAAACCAAGTTGTATCTTTTTGCTTTATATTTCAAGATGTACTTATCCACCCTGTTCAGGCACAAGCACTGAACTTCCCAGCAGATTCTTTGCAGAAAGCAACAAAAGAATTTTAAAAGTCTAAAAAAAATCCAGTTTAGAAGAGTTAGGGTGAATTTGTGCATTCATCATCTCTTCCATTTCCATCTCAGGTTTGCTTAGTTTGAGCCAAAAAGGAAGTCAGATCTTTCAATTCAACTCAGACGAACTTCTTTCTGTCAGTTTTACACATTGTTAATGAGAATAAAGCTCTGCAAGTCAAATGAAGGTCTTACAACTGCTTGATCTCATTAACCTTCATTTGCACAGACAGGTGTGCCCTTGCTAAAGCTTAATTAGCAAACATTCGGCAATGGAGAAAGACTCCTGCTCCTTTCTCTGTTTTGTATTAAATCCACAGTGCATATGAGTTAAGCCATAATTTTGCAAGACACAGTACTTTAAGGAGACACAGAAGAACAGGCCAGTTTTAAGGTGATCTTTCTTATGATGCTACTTGGCACAGAATGACACTTGGATGTAACTCACGTGCTTAATGCTCACACTCAACACCATGCTAGCAAAAATCTGGCTGATGTCAACTTCATTTAGTTAGCCTGTCCCTGTTCCCATGCTCTGAGTATATATACCTAAGCAGTCCCACGTGTTTAGCAAGATAATTTCTCTGAGTGGAACTTTATTCTGAAGAACTTTTAACAGCTTTTTTAAAGGAAAGAGACCACCCTCTTCCCTGCCATCCACTAAGGAATCAGAGGATACTCCTGAAGGACACTTCTTAACATACATATGAACTATAAGCTGTGTAGTTTTAGATTAATTCAATAGTTTTAAGGCATCCATAAGAAATATTGCCTCAAAGGTCTTATCCAGAGAATGGCTGGCTTAGTATCTCTCAGTTCACTGTCTTCTCATTGTGCAGAAATCCTTGACCATTGTATTCCAAAATACATTTTCATTCTCTCCCTCTTTTTGGTTTTACAGAGAGTTCTCTCTCTCACACTACTGAAATACCCTCCTCTCCCCCAAAAAACAGAGGATAAAAAAAAAAACTGTTAAGAGTTTGGATGATTCAGATCTTCCACAATCTTAATAGCTCAAAGATAAGTGTTTTCACACTGTATATGCATACAGCTTTACTGTTTACACCAGTTACAAAATTCTTATTACTGTACAATGACATTGCAAGAATTAACCAAAAGGCCAGTGCCTACAAACCCTATGGCGTTCCTCACAGTCAAAGGACATTTAAAAAAATGAGTGCAAGGCTGAGAAGGAAAATAAAGTGTAACACCATTTGCAGCCTGTGATTCATACTATACTCCTGTTCTTGGGCCAGAATAGTTTGGCACTACAAGCAACAAAACATCACAGACATTTGTCACAGACACAAATGTTTGTTTCTTCTAGGAAGTAACAGAATTGTCCAGTGACTTGAGGATCACTTTCAACAATAAAACTATGGTATATGACAACAAATATAGGATTTTTATTTTTTCTGATTCATTGAAAAATACTTCTAGAACACAGAAAATTATTAAATACCATTAACAGATCTCAACCTGGTTCCTGAAAGCATCTTTCCTAGACTGCGTTCTCCTGCAAACTGTGCACTATCCAAATACAAGGGACCAGTCAAGTACACTCCATTCTCATTTTAAAACATTAACTATAGGTAAAAGGAATGAAGAATTCAGCCTCTGTGATCTCCAGAAAAGCTGCTGAAGAAAGAAGAGGATTTTGCTACTGTTCTGCACAGAACTAACCAGCCTGCAGACAGGCATGACATTATCTCACTGGTACAACAAATACCTCTGCTCACCTGGAGTGTTTTAAAGCTACCTCCAATTTACCTTTGTCATTGCCCTTAACAGAAAGAAAAATTAAACTTCAGAAGTATCATGATCATCAATAACAATTTTTATCTGTTCCACCCTCCCTAAAGTGTATTTTGAATGTGTATAGTTTGACATGGCAAGAAAAATGTGGATTTGGTATGGTTATCTAATGGGGAATGATCACATTTGGCAATATAAACCAGCTCAGACACCACAAGGCTATATAGTATTTACTACTCTTATTGTTTATGCAGCCCTAGGGAATTGTCAGATAAACTAAACCGCAACTTCAGCTCTCTTTAGAGTTCAGCTAAGATAAAATGTCTGGATGGTAAAAATCAACAAAACCCTATAGTCAGAAAAGAGCGTTTTACAGAGCAACTGAGCCACAACATGAAAACATGAAGCACCCCTCTAATCCACCCTCATAAATGAAACCTTCCCTGAACCTAATACTTTTAGACAAAGACTCCATGCAGAAGTCTTTGAACTCGGATCTTACTGCAATCTAGGTTCTGCAGACATTCAGACACATGCTTAACCTTAAACATGCAAACAACCATTTGCAAGCTTTAATCAACATCTCGGTGCAAGGAAATCACCAATATTTTTGTATCAGATTATTACAACTTTGAAGCATGAGTCACTGGAAAAGAGATAGATTTTGATCTTTATATGGTCTATCTTATTTATGCACAGTCTCAACATCTTACAAAATATATTTATCCAGTGGTTATCTTTCCAGTCTCCTTTCATGCTTATGAGTTCTCTAAACAGAAATAACTGCTTGCTCTTCCCCTCCCTTTTAAACTTCTTGCCCTAAAATCCAGAAGTGCATCAGTATAACTTCTTACTTTTAATCATAGCAGGTTATAAACTACAACTTATGCACAAAACACTCTTCTGCTATGGTTTCTGATTTAAAACATTCACTCTAGTGACAATAAAAAGGCAAACCAAATCAAATCTTTGACTTTGGAAAAGATGTGTTTCAGTTTAAAAGAAAATTTTCTTGATCATTCTAAATAGTGATTCATCACGTACCTAAGAAGAGTGTAAAACAAAGTTGATATGCAGAAGGCACTGAAATATTCCTTAATTTTTCTTTAGTGTTGGATATTGACTTATTACAAATTTAAAAACATGTGGTACACATGCTAGAAAAAAACCAAAGGGAAGCTATTCTCTGGCAGATTAGTACTAAAAGGTAAGAATTTAAAGCAACACAATTTACTTCTTTTTTTTCTTAGTATCAATAAACTCAACATACACACAAAAGCATGTTTGTAAACTTGCAGATGTGCAGAAAAATAAGATGAATGGGTTTATGGGGTTTTTTTGTCTCCCATAGAAACAGTGACAAGTATATTCTAGAAATACTTGCTAAAAAACAAATATGTACATATCTAAGTGAAAGACACCAGTACCAAAAAACCCACCTTTTGCAGACTTACATTAAATTGAATTAAAGCTCAGAGCCATAGTTCCTATTATTTCAGTAAAAGAGAAAACTACAATTTCCTTGGCTTTTCAGTCCAGCTATCAACACCCTGCTGCCAACACAGCACTTACAGAAGCCTGGGTCTGTCTCTGTGCTGTTGCTCTCCCTTCCCCTCATCTGCTTTGTTACCCTCAAAGACCTGCTGGCAAAACAGAGAGGACTCGGTGTCCTTACAGGAAATAAGAGAATGGGCAATACATGACACCCATGGTCCTTACCTTCCCCCTACTCACAGACTGCAAATCCAGCTTCCCTGTCCAAGTTACGTGGAGGGGATTTAAAACAGATGCTCAGAAATTTGAGGAGAATGAACGCCACAAGAATTCAGATTTCCTTCAGAAACTGGGCTCCTTCATCCGCCTGATGCTGCTGATGCTAAAGTGAGAATATGATAAGGGGAAGGAGGAGGGATTGTTAGAGCATCAAAGGCAGGACACTGGGAGATGGGGTTTCCTCTGCCTAGATGTGACGCCCCTTCCTGCCTCCCCCGTTGGCTAAGGAGAAAATAAAATGGAGCCTGGGAGGGAGGGAGAGAGATAATCCTGCAGCTTCATCTGATTAGAGAAACTGGGCCTGTGCAGAGCTGGCAATGCCGCCAGGGAAGCAAAGGGAGGGGAGGCAAAGAGGGGCAGGAAGAGGAGGAGCAGAGGAGGAGGAATAGAAATTATAAGGGAAAAAGGAAAATTATAAAAGGTATACAAAGGAACTGGTGCCTGGGCCAAGCCACCCTGGATGCATTCAGTTTTTACTCTCATGTAAATGTCAAGTCACCAGCAGGAAACACCTGGTAATCCAGAGTGATCCAGAAAACCCCAAATCCCAGAATGCGTTAGTTGTATAGACACAGACTAGGAACAAGAACATCCCAATGGATTGAAAAGAGCGAGATTGTGCTGAGTAGAGAGAAATGGAAAAAGCGGTATGCTGCAGGTAGTTATTTAGTTTGTCACAGACAGGACGCTATTTAGAACAAATTTT
Organism: Syrrhaptes paradoxus; assembly: GCA_013400615.1. Classification (NCBI taxonomy): domain Eukaryota; kingdom Metazoa; phylum Chordata; class Aves; order Pterocliformes; family Pteroclidae; genus Syrrhaptes; species Syrrhaptes paradoxus. Next base: position 15,093 of record VZTO01021764.1, on the reverse strand, counting down.
CTATTGCAAGTAATTTTCCAGAACCCGTTTCTACTTACTAAAACAAAGTGGTTTGGTTGAACCAAAGTGACTTTAAAAAAGTATGTATCAGCACACATCAGGGTGCTTGCAGCTATGGCCTCAGTTGCCCTCAGGAGCCACACTCCCAGCCATGCCCCAGCTCTGACACGGGTACTTCTGGGCTCACAGCTGCCCACCTATGTGTACCCACCTGCACCCCTGTGCTACTGGGTGCCACGGGGATCCCCAACTTGCAGGAGGCTGCAGCCAGTCTGGCCCTCACTGCCTGCAGGCGTGAAGGCAGCTCCATGCCCTCACACTCGGCCTTACATAGGGGCCCACCCCACTGACAGGGTCCTGAGGGTGCTGCTGTTGATCATCCCCTGTCCCTTCCTCTCCCAGCAGGGAAACCCTGCCTTGAGGGCACAGGCATCCAGGTCCCTCCAAGCTGTCAGCTGTGACCCATGGTGCACCAGGAAACATCAAGGACAGATACAGGCAATAGAATTTTGTCCCAATCCATGGTGGCCCATTTCTGTAAAGAATCTCCTCTTTCACTTACCTTTACAACATGCTGCACCTGGTCCTTTTCCAAGCACCACTCCTTATCTCTGCATTTTGAGCCACTTTTACTTCTTTCTGGCCTATTCCCCTCCATTTAAAACTTCACACAAGGCAGGCTGGTTGGATCTCTGATGGGGCAAAGAGAAAGGTGGCAAAACATCAGCTAATAACCTTTTCAAGTCTCTTTCTTTCTGTTCAGGAAGGCGTTAATACCTTTCCTGTAAAACACAGTACATTCTCACTTTGTTCCTAAGGCTCCCAGTACCCTCCCACCATGTCTAGCTCAGCTGAGAGAGGTGGACCAAGACTCCCCTCCTGATGCTTTTAGGACCACAAGATTGCTCCCTGCAGTCTTCAGAACAGGCTGCAAAACCAGTCATTTTCTATGTGCTTCCAGGTTTTGTTCTGAAGACACACACCCCCACACACTCACTGAGCAATTACTCCCTTGGGCTACAGGTCAGGAAGCATTTCAGGGGTTAACAGCCATGTACAGGTCAACAGCAGCTTTCCAGCTGCTTTATTTTACTTGCCATGTTTATTATAGCAGTGAAGCAGAGCAGGCACTTGAAGTCAGCTGTCTGTGCTGACCTTGTGCATCCTTCCTGCAAGGCTAGAAATAGAAGTTCCTCAAACCTGTCCCTTCCTGAGCACTCTTAACTGCGTTCCTGGTGGCCCAGGATCATGCCCAGGCAACCCTCCCCTCAGTGGTACACAACTGGTTTGGTGCTGCAGTGAGAGGACAACTCTACAGCATTTTGCTTCCTTTCTTATTCCAGCAAAGACCTTTGGCTGACATGATGGGACACTCCTGGGACTTGTAGCTATTCTAACATTGTTCCATGGGTGCCAGTGGCCAGCTTTGGCACAACTCAGTGTGTGACTCTTCAGGTCAAATGCATCTTCCAGACTGGTCCCAGGTTGCCCAGATGATGTCTCAAGAACATAAAAAGGTTATAATGTGAAGATAATATTGCATTTATCTTTTTCTTTAAACCCTCTACAGGAGGAAGTTGCATAGCTTTCTTGTCCTGGATTTGGTATGTCCAGCAAGGTTGACTATTTTCATTAAAAGAATCAAAATATGGTTAATGAAATGCTTAATAAAAGTTTGCTGGTGACAAACATTTACCTCAACAAGCTACACATCTGGGCATCCATAATGATGTGATTGGCATACAGCTTTTTCATTTTTACATTTAATGAGAGAAGGTGGAAAGATGTCTCAAATTCAAATTTGGAGAATTTATTCTTTATTTTTCTTTAACAAAGTTGACAGTTACAAGCAAACCTAGAAGTCAATAGCCTACAGACACGTTAGGCTAAATCCAGACAATGCTGATGAATTTAATTTGGGAAGAAGGGAAGCATTGTTTTTCAACAGGATTTTTGCAGAATAGTTCTGCCACTGTTGCTCAGCTTGACTAGTGTTTGTGTTTCCCCAATAACTCTGCCCAGGGTTTAAACGTGTGAGAATGTGTTTAATTTCATGAAATTGAAGACCTATGCCCAGCTGTGGAAAAGAGCTTTCAAAATTACTGTTTCCTGATTTGGGTGCTTGAAGATCAGAAGAAAGCAAGCCACCAGCCCCATGACTTGGAGTCACCTCATGTGAAGAAAGGGAGTTAGCTCTGCTTGCCTGCTGAAGAAGGGCACCCCTGGGCAGAGCTGTCAGACCCTTAGGCCAGTTTTTGTCACCCTAGCCTCCATCCAGGCAATCAGGGCTTCCACATTCAAGACAGAAGAAATCCAGTACTAGCCCAGAATCCTTTTGTCTAACGTAAAATTCACTAACCACACTTTGGCCAGCTGTCCCTCTTCAGAAGGGGGTATGGAGTGGAAAAACCATCCTGATCTCTTGGTTCCTCCATGTGAGACCTAAAAACTTGTACTGAAGCCCTCTGCTTGCCCTTTCCCATTTATAACCTTACAGCGTTTTCTTGCCTTGCCTGCTGTAATTTATTTCATGCCAGGTGAGGAGATTTGTACCTGCCCAGAGTGCAGATGCTGAAGTCCTCCATCAGCTTTGAACCTCCTGAGCTCTGTTGCTGGGAGAGTCGCTCTTTGAGGAGGCAGGTTCAGGTGCCCCTAAACAGCAAGTGCCCTGCTGGAAGTGCCCTTCTGAGCTGACTCACAAAATGCTTCTTGCAATTTGTTCATGTATCTCTGTCTGGGGGCTCTGTACACAAACTCTGGAAGGCTGATATTCGCTGTCTGTTAATTAAAAGCCACTTAAGCCAGTGAAACTCCACCTGCAACAAGACCAATTTTAGCTTAATGGAATATGTTCTAATCTACAACAATAATGTATCCCTCCAGGAACAACATGCTGTCTTGTGGGTAACACTGTTCATTTGCCTGAATGTCATCTGCCACAGTCAATTTGGATCAGGTCTTGGATATCTCCATTGTAAAGTATATTTGAGTATTTCTGAAGAGTAACAGCACTTCACTGCTGCCTGAGAGCCCCTTCAAGATAATAGCTAATGCACCATTGCCAAACTTAACTTTTACTACACATATAACCAGTCAGAAGCTCTCCACTTTAGATACTGCTAGCCACTTACTGAAATTGGCATTCTGTATGCAGTGACAGGTTTTCAGCTTTTGCTTATGCTCAGATACACAAAATAATTCCAGAGAGTGCAGTATAGGAGCTAGGATAGCAAGTGTTTAACATGCACTTGAGGCAAGTGAAAGGCATCTGAGGCTGCTCAAAAACAGGAAACTGACCATCACCTTCCATTGGATGCAAGAAGCACAATTATTTCTAACATAGAGTTTTACAAAGAAAGCAATTCTGTCAGAGAGGCAATATAAGAAAAACTTCAAAAACCATTTGATAAGCATGCAACAGCTGTAATTCAAAGATAATTTGCAGATAGAATCCATCTGATCACATGTTAATGTTCTACTTAAGAAAGCAATGCCGTTTTTATATAAATGCTTAACTTCTTAAAAATATCTGCAACTCTAGACCATCTTCTCTTGTACAGGAGTTATTCTAGCAAATGAGCTCTCCTCAAATTCTCAGATTTCCTAGTACCAACTGAGTAAAAACTAGACACAGAAAGTAGCTCAGAAATCCTCAGAATCATGACCTACCTATATTGCCATTTCCCTGAAGTGTAAACCAGTCTGTGTTATTTCTGCATTCCTTCCCCTTGTCCTTCCACTCACCAGACTCCACAGTGAAAACCTGACGCTGCAGGGTCAGATGAGCACTATTGCAAAGGGTGGGGGGGGTGCTTGTGAATGTAAAACCACACCAGCTTGGTCTGGCCTTGACTGCTGTAGAGCAATTTACTTGGGCTCGTGTGTATAAATACTTTTAGCCTGCATCAAGCAGCACAAGGCATTGACAACCTGAAGACTCCCTGAGAATTAGGGAAAACGTGAGAATGAGCAGTGCAGTCTTTTCTAGTGACTAGTCAATATGGGGACAGGAGACTGGGGTCCAGTCTCTATTCTAAGGGTGGTTTATTCATTCAATCCAATGACCATTCTGTGCTATAAAAAAATGAGATTGAACCCTTCCTCTTAGAGATCCTTATTGCCTGAGTTACACTACAATGCATATGATAACCTAATAAAAAGCCACTGTTAAAAAGCAGTAACAGCCTTACTCTTTAAGGACTCAACTAAATATATTGAAGATAGATAGATCAACAGAAAAAAAAGCCATTTTTATACATAAAAATCTATATAAATATCTAGTATCTATCTTAAATATCTATTTTTAGAAAAGAGTAGCTATCAGACACATTTACAGTGTTTAGTGAGCAGCATGATGACTTCTTCTTCTTCTGCCATGGAGAAGATAACTGCTGGTTACTGTAGCAAGTATAGTCTATGAATAAGCCTGTATTCTGCAATTTTATTTTTCTGTGAAAAGGAAGATTATTTGTGTGGGTTCATCTCATCTGCTAGTTTCATGAAGTCAGTATGAAATCTGACAGGTCATCTCCATTCATCTTTGTTGGGAATAATGCTGTGACACTACTGACATGACTTTTTTTCAAGAAGCAACATAAACACAGTACTCTTCTTTGCGGGATTAATCTTTCTGAAAGCTGTCAGGATTTTTAGTACTGTGAAAACTGGTGATTTTGACCCATGTCATCTCTTTTCTTTTTCATCTTGGATTTGAGAGCAGCTTTCTCAACAAAGCAGACCAGTTCTCTCGCCTGTATTTTGCCTTTGCAGTTTGCAAGGCAGCCTGCTGCTGACAGAAGCAATCTCATATTTCAAAGATTTAGCAAATCTTTACACAGCACTATTTTTTTTGTTTGGTTATCAAATGAATTCAACAACAGCTGATTACAGAGAATGCAAACAGGATCTCTTTTAAGCATGTTTTGTTATAAGACAAAGATTTCATGACGTGAAACCTTAAATCTCTTCTTAAATCAAGGGACTACCACATGGGCACTCTGCTCTCATTTCTCCTTTTCCCAGATCTCATTTCCTCCCATGCACACACACCAGAATGTCTCCCCTGTTCTCTACAGCTGCTTAATAACCAGTAGCAAAAAGCAATAAATAATTGGACAAAAAATAACCCTTCAGGCCAGTTTTGGGGTAGCTTTAAGCTGCCTTTCATGCAATAAAGGCTTTGGCCTTTTTGAGAATTTAATCATATGTTTAGCTTTGCTCTGCATTTCATCACTAGTCTTCCTCCATCTGTTCTGCTACTATCAACTGAAAAGGAGGCAAGCCAGCACCACATAAGCCAGCACAGCTCCCAGGGCTTGCCCCCAGAAAAAAGCCAGTATAAAACATTACACTTTGAGAAGTCACTAAAATTTTGTCCTGTGTCACTTAATCCACCAAGACACTCTTGCAAATCTGGATCTGAATTTTTTTCAAAAAATGCATTCATGTATATACTGAACCTCTTTAGTTTACTTTTGCAAATGGTATAATTAAAAAAAATTATTTGGGCTTTGGATGACAAATAGAAACAAAAATATTGGAGTCTTTTCTATAGCTTAGCTGGTGCTCGGTGCTGAGTGCTGTGAACAAAGCCTGCTGTAGAGACAGTTAGCTCTGTTTAATGGGAGTCAAGCATCTAAATAAAGATGTGAACTTTTATGCCTCAATTCCCAGATGTAAAATGAGGAAATGGTATCAGCATGAAGCTGGGGAAAGCACCAAGGAAAACACTGTACAAGAGGAAAGTACTGCAGCTGGGGACCATAATTTCTGACCCTGATGCACTTTGAAAAAACATAGCTCTGCAGCTCTAAGAAAGGCTTGTTTTCACATATTGCCTAGAATATTCCCAAACAATTTAGACCATGGTCATCATAATGTAGTTGCCTGTTGGCCCCACTGCCTGTGGATTGACTCCAGCCCACTCAAGACTCCTAAGCCAGCCTCCCTTTCTCTGGACAACTTGCTTGGGCAGCACACCCATCCCCATTTCTGCCCCATGCAGCAGGAGCCTTCCTATACTGTTCTCCCTGACTTTTCTCAGGTGAGCTGAGAGTCTTGTCCAGGATACGCTGGGGGAGAGTATGATGGGGAGGAAGAGACGCAGTGGACACAGGTTTCAGAAAAGATGGAATTTGAAGAAGATTTGGATCTAGTCCCCATGGCTGCCTGTATCAGACCACTCTCAAAAGAGGCATGATGCTTGGTTAAATGAAAGAGAGGACTTTTATGCAACGAATATACTGTGGTGGCGTTCCAATTTAGACACAAGCTGAGAACAACAGCACTGTATATTAAATAAGGCCTGCACAAATAAGACCTATAAAGTAGTATACACAGATTTCAGAGCAGCCCCACAGCCAGGGAATAATGCTATTTCAAGCATATCCAGTGCCAGAGGCAGTCCAGCGAGATAGACTGTAAGCCCCAGGCTAGCTCTGCCTGCAATAATCTGCAGAGTTGAATCTGTGACAGATTGCAATGTAGTAACAGTGTTTATGCAACTACATCTTGTTCTAATCTATTAGTTTACGTAACCTTTGCTCATGGACATACTGGCTCGTAGGTCTCAGGCATCTAAAGAAAAAAATCTCTGTTTATAACTCTCTCCCATTCTTCCAGCCCTGCTTGTCAAATGAACAAATAGATTAGATTGGGAAGAGATCTTGTTCGTTCTCTTTGAGAAAAAAAGTACATTGGTAGGGAAAAAAAGACGTATCAATTAAAGACATAAACCCCAGTGTATTTCTGCATACATACAACCAAAGTTACATAATACGCTGGCTAATGGTAGGCAGTTCTCCTTCAGGTTAGCAATTCCAACTACTGAACGTACCATTTGAGCCCTGGGCTGGGAAAAGGATAGGAAAAAAAATATTGCTCCCAAAACCAAACATCAAATTTTGCTCTTGGTTAAAAGTTTGCATCTAATAAGGCTGTACCAATGACGGTTATACTACATATGGTGCAATTGCTGTGCTATATATATATATGTATGTATGATTTTGTGCTTTCCTGCACTTCACCCAAATCTTAAGATGCATTCCTGTCTACAGGTTCATCTGCCTGCTCAGCAATTCCTCCCCATTTGTCTTAGAGTACTTATACCTTACTTACATTATGTCTTGCCTAAATCCATTATCTGGTCCAGAGAGAGTGAGAGTTAGGAAATACTGCCTAAAATTAAAACAAGTCTTGTCTTAGAGCAACATTTGTTGTTAGTCACTACAGCTGTGTGAAGAGTTTATTTTGCACGTGCAAGGCCTTGTCAAAGTTACAAAGTTAGATTACTATTACAAAGGCTAGGTGGTGTAAAAAAAACCCAAAACCCCAGATATTGCTCCCAATAAGCTTTAAGGCCATGCAAGCCAAAGCTTTGCAAGTAATTTTCTCTGCAGAAATCTCTACAGGCCTTGTACACATCACCTGTGAACTTGGAGCTTCTTAATAAAAGTCATTTTAAAGGAATATTTTCTACTGTTTTTTTCTTAAACCAGCAACAGCTGCTAACTTTCTTAATGTANACATACTGGCTCGTAGGTCTCAGGCATCTAAAGAAAAAAATCTCTGTTTATAACTCTCTCCCATTCTTCCAGCCCTGCTTGTCAAATGAACAAATAGATTAGATTGGGAAGAGATCTTGTTCGTTCTCTTTGAGAAAAAAAGTACATTGGTAGGGAAAAAAAGACGTATCAATTAAAGACATAAACCCCAGTGTATTTCTGCATACATACAACCAAAGTTACATAATACGCTGGCTAATGGTAGGCAGTTCTCCTTCAGGTTAGCAATTCCAACTACTGAACGTACCATTTGAGCCCTGGGCTGGGAAAAGGATAGGAAAAAAAATATTGCTCCCAAAACCAAACATCAAATTTTGCTCTTGGTTAAAAGTTTGCATCTAATAAGGCTGTACCAATGACGGTTATACTACATATGGTGCAATTGCTGTGCTATATATATATATGTATGTATGATTTTGTGCTTTCCTGCACTTCACCCAAATCTTAAGATGCATTCCTGTCTACAGGTTCATCTGCCTGCTCAGCAATTCCTCCCCATTTGTCTTAGAGTACTTATACCTTACTTACATTATGTCTTGCCTAAATCCATTATCTGGTCCAGAGAGAGTGAGAGTTAGGAAATACTGCCTAAAATTAAAACAAGTCTTGTCTTAGAGCAACANAAAACCACAACCATGAGAACACATTCCAGTAAAAGCAGACTTGGTATTTCTGAAATTCCTATTGTAAAACACATGAGGAAAAAACAATTTTCTGNGTTGTTAGTCACTACAGCTGTGTGAAGAGTTTATTTTGCACGTGCAAGGCCTTGTCAAAGTTACAAAGTTAGATTACTATTACAAAGGCTAGGTGGTGTNACTTCATACAGAAAAAAAACAAACCACCAAACAAAAATCAGCTTTAAGAGAACTTTTTGGTTTGCTCTATCGATTCACACCAAAGCCCAGCTTTGGACAGGAGGTGGTGCTATAGCTTGCATAAATTTTATTTTTGGGCAACACCAACAGCTAAAGCATACTAGAAGCAAAAGGAAAAGGAAGGGGAAAAAAAAAAAAGAGAAATATTCTGAGTTCTGTAGAAGTGCTGATATGCAGACTTTACCTATGTATACTTTTGTATCAGCTTTCTACTTTGTCAACTATACTATGACAAAGCTGAAAAGATTTGTAAGAAGGCTCTAAAGAGAAAGCAAATGCATTGTCTGTTCATGTCTGGCAGGGACTTCAAATACCTAGCAAGAGATGAGAGTCAAAATGTGGAAAAAAACCTGTCTTGTACAGGATGCTCTGTGCAAGCTGTAGCAGTCGTTCATGTGCCCAAGGCAGAAGGAAACTGATGGGACAGACATGCAAAGGTGCAAGGTCCAGAAAGCATTCTGCCTGCCTGTCCCTGAAGAATATCAAGGTTAGCTGCAGTGTCAGTGGTTTTACTAGGCTAGGATGAAATACCAAAGCAGTAATCCAAACCCCTTAACTAGGTTAATGCTATCTTCACACCCCCCTTTCACCCCTTCCTTTTCTTCTTTTGCTGTCTTTCTTCCTAGGCCCTTCTAGAGGAACCAAACATGACAGCTTTTGAAGATTTTTTTTTTTTCCCATTGTCCATGTTGGCCCTCTCTCTATCCCCATTTCATACCTGTAGTTTTACTGGGAGAGCTTTCCTGGATTGTAGCCCAAGACACTCAAGAGTTAGTGTGCTTAAAGGCAACTACCATCAACAGCAAAGCTGAGAGAAAACAATTCTGGCAGACTCATTCCCTTCTGGATGCACTTACTCTCCCACTCCCATCTTTTCTTTTGAAAGCAAACTAACAAATGGCTCCCAGAATGAATCCAAAGAATATTTTATGACTGAGTAGATCTTTCTTTCACATTTTCTTTTCTGAAACAGTCCATTATCCACAGCCCGATAAACCTAAGAACTAGATGTTAGTCCAAGGCCAACAGTAGATTGTGGGAGAAATCCTTATCTCAGTTACACAAGTATGAATCTGGAGGAACTCCAGTTATTAAACAATCTATAAAATGAAGGATAACAGCAACTATTATTTCAAAAAACTTTTGTGATGGTTAACTACCAATAATTACTGCTGGTGAAGAAACAGGGAGCCTGGGAGTGAAAGGCACTATAGAAATTCTAAGTACACATTATTTCATTATTTCTGCCATTCACAATCATACTTACCGATGTAATCTATTTTTTTGTAGTTAGGGTGCCCATCAATGCTCCCTGCAGCCCCTAATCTACTATGTCCCCACCTGATTCACCAGCCTCAATAAAATCAGTCACATTTTAAAAAGTCTGCCTCTTTCCAGACCCCATTCTAGCTGAACGCACCACAAATATGAAAATAAAAATTCACAAATACAAGGAAGTGGGTGTGAAGACAGAAGAACTTGAATACATTTAATTTAAAATGCTTGGATTTAAAGATCATTCTAGGACTACCAAATGGGATTAAAACTTTAAAAGAAAAGGATAAAAAAAAATTAAAAATCCTTTCATTGAAAGGGATCTGTTGTAACTCTTAAGATTTTTAATCAATTACAGTAGGGATTAGACTTTAGAGGGAAACTTTCCACTGAATTATGCTAGAATTACTTATGAGAAGGTTCTGCTGATGCTTGTGATTCTACGGCTATACCTTCTTTAAGTATTTCTCTATCCTCCATTATGAGATATTCCTACAGTCAGCATTAAGTAATTACCTGCAGTCAGGTTGATTATAAATACAATGGTATAAAAGATGCTGAGCAAATACTTCACAAATACATCCAATTTAGAAAACACATACATTTTCATTTCACCCGCTCTAGGGGAAATTATATCATGTGATAAATGATGCAAATATGTTACTTAAGTTGGTGTCTTGTGAGCAATGCAACAACACTGTTTTTAAATTAAAACATAGCAGAAATTTGTTTTGTGACAGAATATTCTTTAGTTTGAGTGTTTGAGTGCTCTGACTTTTTAAATCAATTAGTTAAGAGACTATAGGCCATTTCCAACTCCTCTATTTTTCAGAGGGCTTAAGACCAACATTACAGCAGATTTTGAGGTTTACTGCTTTTACACATCTCTTCCAGAGATCAGATGCCTTTTCAGCATCAGCTTCAGCTTCACCAAAGCAAAACCTCCATCTGAGCAGCCATTAAAATGGTATCATCATTTCAGCGTTCAAAACAAGACTAACTACAACTAAAGCAAAAAAATAAGCTATAAGCAAGGTGGTGTCAGACATATACAGTAAAAACTACAGTATTTGGTATCTCCCCAGATGATATGTATTTTCAAGAACATGACTGGAATGTGCAATCAAAATTAGAAAAACAGAATACTATTTGGGGGCCTGACTCCTTAATTTTCTTGCTAATAGTAGAAAAATCATTACAAAGTGGGGAGAATGTATCATCTTTTACTCTGTATTCTAAACTAAGATGCCTTGGTGATTATCCTGAAGTATAGTAAATACAATTTTGTAGTTACAAATGGAATTTTTATGTGGGCTTTTAAAGGCCAAGGTTTTACTGTAAGAAGTGAGACTTGGATATGCACACTTAAAAATATATGTTACCTTACAAAAAATGCTCGAGAAAGTTAGAATATTTATAGTACAATATCTAGGTCCACAAAACATTAAAAACTCAGCTTGCTCCGAGTTGTTCCAGAGATAAACTTTCTGTGAGAAACAACTGAATAAATACTTACAGCATTAACTGAGAAGCAGAGAGGGTAAATCAATCCTGGTCAAGGCTGGAATGTGTAAAATACATATTTGTTAAGGCAATACTATACACTTTAAATGAACAGACTTGTTAAAATACTCAAACTTAAGCAGGCAGTTTCTCAGGACATTTCCAGAATTCTCTCTGATGCAATAGTGAAGTATGTGAATATGGGCAGATTAGCATTTTCTTATATTGGAACTTAGAGCCAGGCTTTTACATACCAGCTTCTGGCTGGAAGCAATCAGGACCACAGTGGACACAGAGAAACATCCTTCATCTGTTGCTCCTGGGCTCTCCTATACCACATGCTGAAAGCAGACACATTCAGACACATGGCAAGCAGTATGTATACATTTGGTTTATATTACCTAATTTTAGTTCTTTCAAGTGTGGTAATGTATAGGATGAAACAGGGAACCGGTAAAGAATTAGGGCTAAAAAGGTTAGTAATCACAGATAAAGGAGGGTATAATTGTGTTCCTCATGTCCTGTATTTATTTTTATTTCCAGCTGGTGCTAGAACTCAGCACAGAACGACTAGAGAACACAAAGTTTGTGGTACAGCAGAGAATCAGAATTAAAGCTTCCTGCTTTGCAACTTTGCTATTAATTCCTTCCACAAGAACTTGGAGAGGGTGAAATCTGCTCCTCCAAGCTCACTCCATTGCATCCACCTACTCGTTGAAAAGAGAGTTGAATCAGCAGATGGTTACTTCTTCCCAAATGTACACACTTCACACCCCCCTAACACAAGCAGCACAGCTTGCAAGGGAGACAGTGCATCTGTCTAGGATCATTTTAACTGTTCAGCAGTGTTCTGTAAAGCAGTCAGACGTTTAAAGCAACTTTATGACTCCTCACACAGACTGTTATAGAAAGCAGACAGTTGTTGGTCTTGCTGCACAACTCAAAACTTTTAGTTCTCCCCAACTTGCTCACATATACTATCCTGACAAGTGCAAAACTGCTGAGCAAAAAAGCTATACTTCAATATTACTACTAGTTCAGTGTAGAAGTAAGAATAGAAACAGCTTTCACTACACAATATTTATTTAATATCTAATTATGTATAAAGGGCAAAATTTAAATATATGGAGCTTTTTCCTTTCAAAGTACAAGTTATCTAAATACTTTCTTACTTATTGAGGACTCAAAAGTCAACAGAAAAAGCTAAGTCACACAATATCTACAGCAGGACTCTTAAAGGCTATTAAATGAATTCTAAGATTCCACAGAAACAGAAGATATTTCTTTAGAATCCTACTGGTTTAATTCCTATAGTGTTTCTTTGGCTTTTAAATTAAGTGGCACTATGCAAATGCATGTAACACTTGTGACAAGAACAAGCACATATAATACAAACAGTTGTGAAATTTAAGGTTTAGATTCTCATCACGCTGACTGAGAAAGAAGCAGCATTATCAGGTAAGAAGAAGTGAAGGTGAATAATTTTGTTTCTGAAGTATGCATGAGTAATTTTGTTAGTTCAGATCTGTTTGGTTATATTTATTACACATGCAAGAGATTAAGGACCATTACATTCATAAATACAAATAGGAAAATGTTTAATTGCAATTTTCTAAGTGGATTTTCTGTGTTCATTTGTGCTTATACATTTTGTTAGAAGTTTGGAACAAGTTGTGATGGATGAGCTTGACACCCTGCCCTTTACCACACCAGCAGCAGTTTGCTACAGACTCCAAAGGAGGTAAAGGCCTGAGCTGTAGCCAAGCCAAGAACTCCTCTAGGAAACCCACAAGAAGCAGAATGACACAGTGAATAAGTTGTAGGTACAAGAAGCCTCCTGCATACCTCTCTCACTGTATGCAATTTGACTATGAGCCACCCACTTTATCCCATAAATATGACAGCTTAAGTGAGCCTTCTCTGAGCTCTACCTGCTCAGCAGCGTGACTGCATGGCAATGATCTCCCCTTGAGCTGGGACACCTCTCAAGGGTGCTCCTCAAAGCAACAAGATCCTTCACCAATGACAGATTGCTGGATGAGCACAGTTTGAATTCTCCCTGGACAGCAACTGGACTGCACGCCAGGCAACTCTCCCCTTTAACAGGGACATCTCTTCATGTTAAGAAATATTAGTTGTTTAGCTTAAATAAGTTTTAAACAGAATATATCATGAGAGTTACAATATTGTGTGATTTAGTGCGCTGTTTGCTTAGCTTTACTTACTTAGCATGAGTAGCTAGATTTGCTGAAGCCTCAGGCTGCAAGCTGTAAACTTCTACTTAGGTATGCTTTTCCTTTCAGTAACTGGTACAGTGTGCTGTCTTATTTATTTTTAGTGTGAGAATAACGTAGATAACACATTGATGTTGTAGGAAAAGGACTACTTAGCTTTAACCAAGTCTGGAAAGCTTTCAGTTTCATACTCTGCTGAAGAAACATGGACAGAGAGGTTTTAACGCTCCAACCATCAACAGCAGCTGCAGTTAGACAAATAATGACCTGTCTGAAGACAGTGAAGGCATTCAATGAGGAACAAGACCACCCCAGACCCAGATATTACTATTGGACCAGCCATCATGTGAGGGGCAGGTGAATAGTTTGTCAGGGTATAATTGCCCAGGGATTTCTTTGTTCATTGTCCCTCTCTGGAGGCACCCAGCTTGAGCTGAACCTGCTGCTGTACCATTAAATTACTTACTTTTATAAATTAGGAACCCTAGGGTGTAAGAGTCGGTTAGAAAATCAGCTTGTCTCAACCTTGTCATTAAGGACATGACACCCCCAGTTAGACTATAGGGTCCTTTCTGTGGATTTGATGTGGCCTGGGAGCAAGACTCATCTTGACAGGCCTGTTGCAGCAAAGTTACAATATCATGAGAAAATCTCCAGGGTGAAAGTAAAACAATTGCCACTTTCTGAGACAAAGGCGCGGCTGGCGTGCAAAGAACTTGTTTCCCTGGTAACGCACCCTGGTACTGGTACAAGATGAATTGATGGGGGACGGAGTGAAACGGTCTCGTTCCACGGCCCTGCCCTGTCCAAGACTATCTGTACCTCTGTAAGGATGGGAACAATGAACTGCAGACGCCACAGCTATCCAACCAGAAAGATGGCAGACACCGTGCCAAGCACTGTGACAAAATCTTTACCCTGAGGAGAACTTTGCTTGTTATAATGTCATTATAATACCAGAACACACCTCCATCCCAAAGGCTACCCGCCTCCAAGGTAGAGGAGGAGCAAGGTGTGTAGTTTAGCATAAAAGGTCATCCCCTAGCAACCTAAAGTTGAAGCCTTCCCCACCAAGGATCGACGACGATCGATCGTTAGGACCGGCGGGACGCTGCTGGCTCCGGGCCCGGGGGACGCCTTGGACCCACGGTGGTAGCTATATTCCTCTTTTCCTCTTTTTACTTACTTTTCACTCCCTTTATCTATCGCACGTTGCTTACGGACACAAAATAATAAAGTTTTTGCTGTTTAGCTGAAGCTAACCCCTTTTGGCGTGGTTGCCTTAATTTTGCACTTAGAGATCTCAGCAAAGAACCACCACGAGTCCTTAGTGGACCGTGACATAGGGTTCAAACTTCAAAGTCAGCTAAAGCTGAATGCCTAGACAGAATGTAAATTAATTGGGAATAAGCATGCTGAAACTTTGAAATCTTAGCTAAGTGATACAGAGAATCACGTGGGCATATATAATCCTCTAGCTATAAACATAGATAACCTCTTCATATTTCATATATATTTTTATATTTTATACATGTTTCCTCTATGTAGTAAGTAACAGAGTGAACCTCACCATTGAACTCTGTTGAAGTCACACTTTTATCTAAACCCTCATCTGCAACAAAAGTGCATGCTAATTTCTTG
>VZTO01021763.1:30201-55663 GCA_013400615.1 Syrrhaptes paradoxus | reverse complement strand
TTGGAAGTCCATCTTAGTGGTTTCACTGCCACCTCTCCTTACTCCTTACTNTCCAGCAGATGTCTGGCAAGTTGAAGCCTCCCACAAGAACAAGTGGGAACGATCATGAGACTTCTGCCAGCTGCCTATAGAATGCCTCATCTGCTTCCTCCTGATGGGAGGGTGGCCTATAACAGCTCATAGCTCCAGCTATGAGACTCGTCCCACCATGTTTCTGTGATGGCCACTAGGTCATAGCTGTTCTGCTGCACAATGACCTCCAGCTCCTCCTGCTTGTTGCTCATACTGCATGCTTTAGTGTAGATGAGCTGAACTGTCGAATCCACTCCTACCCTCAGCGTGCCACCCCTAGTCTCCACATATTATATGTTACTTTTTGTAAAATTATCTCCAAAGGCAAGTATTATGGAAATAAAAATTCTGGGGGAAAAACAGCTGGTGCTTTTATGTTTATCTGAAAGCTATGTTTGTTTTCTCCTAGGCAAAACCAGAGCCTTACAAAATTGTAAATGATTCCCAAGACACTTTGAACTGATTTTCATAAAATTCAGATTAGTCCACTAGAAAAAAAGTAGCAAACAAAATGAAAGCAACAAAACTAAAAAATACATTTTACTTTTCTAATGAAGTTATTACTCCAAAAGTCCTACAACCAACAACTAAGTGCTTGATCTATGATTACAGTGTTAGCCACTTCATTTGTCTCTGGGGTATTCTTCTACTCTATGGTTATAAAAACGATCACTGCTTACCTGCCACATACGCAGCTAGTGTGGAATATAAATTATTAGTTTACAGAACTCCCCTAGAAGAGAAAACTAAATTAAATTTATGATCTCTTAATTACAGAGTGGATCAAAGTATTGTAAAATATGTGGGATTCAGAGACATGGAAAGGTGATGTTTCCCAGAGAAGAATCAATGTCCTAGCAACAGGGGAATATCAGCCCAAGAGGAAGAAACCACCAGCTCCTCTGACTTGTTCCCTTTTTCCAGGTGTGGTTTACTCCAGTCTTGCTCAGAGGCTTAACCTGCAAATACTCCCTTTGCACTTGATACCAGAAGCTAGAGTAGCACAATATGTACTTGTAAATTCTACAACCATTAATGGATTAGTCATTTATTTTTTCATTTTTTATTCCAAGTATGTAATTTATGCATGTACTATTGAAATGTGCACAAAAAATGAGTTCTGTAAGGAATCTGTATGGAACAAAAGCTCTGGATATGTTTTCAAGAGAGAATGGGGAAGTGGCCAGAGAAGGAGTTCTGAGGGGTCTCATTTCCACTAGAGAATGCATGAAGACTGGAGGACAAAAGATCCAGTCCACAAACAGCAAACAGCTTAAGAGTCATACCATATCTACACTGACTTCATTCCCTTTTTATCTGTACCTTTTCTTAACTTATTGCATTGTAAACTCTTCAGGGCTGAGGCTGTTTCTTGCATTTTTTTTTTTTTTGCATAGGACCTTGCAAATTAGAGCCCCAATCCTAATTTGGAAATTAATTACAATAATTATGATCAACATTATTCTTTCTATAGGATCATTTAGGGCTTTGCCTGACAGTCGAAATACTAAGTGTTAGTTATTTGACACCACTACTAAATTCTGAAGTAACAAATATCACTGAACACTGAGGAAAAGTTAAAACATAAATGAATTCTCTCACAAGTGTGTAAGAGATGAAAGAAACAAAGAATGACCACAGTCATAAGAGCCTTCAGGGCTCTAACATTAGTGCCACAAACATTCCCACTCAGAAGTTAACCGGGTGGTGCTGCCGTGACGGTTGTCACATGCGTCTCTGTACCCACCGAACACTCAGAGGCCACTCCTTGTAGCGCCGTGGGAGCTGGCAAATGTTTCACAGCGTCTGTGACTCTACAAACCTTGCTCATGTCTCGCCTCCTCTGTCTTCTTTCCAAAAGGAAGAGTGGCTGCTCTTCAGTCTCTCCTTGTCAGCCATTCCCTCCAGCGTGGCAGCCGCTCACCTCCACACCTCTCTAGGCCCACTGCGGCCTTCTCGGGCACAGAGACTGGCACTGCACACGCTGCTCACACCTGGGTGCAGCAGTGGGGAAAATACGGCACCCTCTAGCTAATTTTCATTATCCTTCATGATTATGGGCAGTATTTCTGATCACGGGCAATATTCCATTGGCTTTGTTGCCTGCCACTGCACATGGAGCCGGTGATTTCAGAGACCTCTGAGCGACCGCTCCTGACGCACAGCTGCCACTTTCCAGCCTGGCGCAGAGGCACCACCCAGGTTACTAACCCTGCGGCATCGCCATACACCAAACCTGCTTTGCCATCTTTGGACCCGCTACATTTTGTGAGCTCCCTCTGGAGATCTTTGCCACTGGCACAGCATCCGATGTTCCAAAAGATTTTCGTACCATCCTAAACCATAGAAATCAACTGCACGCTCTCTGTTACCAGTTCACTGATGAAGATGTCAGTTCCCCTAGGAATCAACACAAGAACATCTCGGCCACCATGCTCCTTGCATTTTGCTTTCTTGGACTTTCTTTACATGAATGTATCTAATCATTTTTCAAATCCATGCGAACTCTTGACAGGCAGGTGAAACCATGGCAATGACTTCCCGAGTCGCACTCTGCCAGGTACAGAAAAGCACCTGCGTCCCTTTGCTTGCTTTGAGCCTTCACCTAATAATTTCATTGAGCTAGACTAGTTCTTTTAATGTGCGAGACAGATGAGGATGAACAGCTGAAGTTCTCGCCAGTAAGGATTTTCTCCTTTACAGTGCCTTCCAGCCAAGGATTTCAAATCATATCTTGGGACTTACATGCTGTAAGATTAGCCAGAGGTCTATGAATTTATATTTTGAGGATCTGTTCACTTTCTTAAGCACAAGAATAGCAATGATTTTAATACATTTTTCCCCTTATATTTTGAAAAAGGGAAAATCACCTAAATCCTTCAGATTAAAGTGACAGTTTTTTCTTAAAAGTGCAGTAGAGACACACTAACCCATTTCTAACAGCCTTTAAATATATTATTGTTATCAAAAGTGCATGTGGAAATAATGTTTCGAGTATTATTATTTTACAGGCTAACATGGGATAATTTTATTTCTAAATTGCAATCACAGAAAAAACAATCTTTTTTAAGGGAAGTCTTGACCATAATGCTGTGAATAAGACCACTTAAGTGCTTTAAAATGCTTTGGAACAGAAACTTTCATATAGAATTTGTATCATTCCAGGCAAATTACATCAAGGAATAAAATACATCAAGGAGTCTCTTCCCTCAAGCATGCCTGTCAATTGATTTCTACTTTATTAGGAACACTGCTTCAGGTAAAAACATACCAGCAGCGGGGCAAAATAATCCAGCTATAAAGATAAGATTTTCTGAGGGAATCATATGCAAACAGAAGCAACAGCTATTCAAAATGCCTGCAATAAAAAATACAGTTAAATGCATCTCCATCTTTGGCTACTGCTGCAAACACCAGAACTGTCAAAGGATAGTGGGACTAAGTAAAAATACCCTAAATGTGGTTAAATAATCAGACTGATAAATTTAGACTTCAGATTGTAAGCCTTCTTGGCATGTTGTGTCATCTTCCCTAGGCACAAAGTCTTAACAAATAAACCAACTCTACACCTATAATTGCAGGACTCCTATTTTAGCTAATTATGGCATATTTATTCATATTACATAAAACTGTCGACAAGTAATGACTGAATTAAGATACTGACAAGTCATAAAGGGGCAAACTCTTGAAATAGGACAAAATGTCAGATATGAAGGTAGCAAGAAAAACTTTGCTTTTTATCCTTTTGGCACTTCCTCTCCTTTGCCTTCACTTCTTTTCAAAGTAGAGCTTTCAAAAGCTGCACTCAGTCACTTATTTTCCCCAACAACTAATCTATTGCAAGTTCTTCCTGCACACAACATTGCTTTTAAAAGACCATTTCTAACACAGGTTTCTGGTTAAAAGCCATATTCCACGTCCAGGCTGTTAAAAAGTGAGAAGAAATGTCTGAAAGAGAGGGTAGGCCTGCCTAGCGATATTTGGTGACATTTGACTCCCATTACAGACAGACATCCTACGGCTTGTTTTTTTATTTTTTTGCTTTCTCTTAAAAGAAATTTTTTAAGAAAAGCTTCCATCCCTGCCACATGTATTTTTTCCCCTGAAAATGCTCCTCTGCCCTGGCTCAGTTTTCAAATGTGAGCTCCATGAAAAGACTGGAGGAAGACTGTGCAGGCCATTCAGCCATTGACGCATCAGTTAACTCTGCCAGATGTTGCTGGTGATACACTGAGTACAAAGTAGAAAAGCAAACATTCAATAACTTCACTAAGAACCGCCTTGAAAGCCATTCTGCTTCATTTCAATGTGATCAGGTGTTTCAATTTTCAGAGCTCTGCAGAAAGAGGTCTGTAAAGATTTCAAGAAATCAATTCAGACTTGTTTATAATACTCAAAACAGAAAGAGCTGGACATAAGAAAGTCTCTGACACATTTGCCTTGGCCCCTTTCCTACCATGCTGGTAACAGTAGACGGGACTTTGCAAAAAACAAAATGGGCAATTTTATTTAAAAGAACAGTACAGCACAAGCTCTACTGAAAACCTTTCAAGGCTATCTGTCTAAATTATTGATGAATTGAACATGAACCAAAGAATCGATGGTGTTAATGAAACATCAATAAAGTTTCTGGAATATGTCCAATAATCAGCTCTACATGAAGGTACAAAAAAGATCTTTGAACTTACATCATGCTTTACATTACAAGATTTCCTAAAGTGTTCTAACAAAATACAGGATAAGAGCAAAAACATTCATTTGGAGCAGACAGCTGCAGGTCAAAACAGTAGAAGAAAAACCCCTATCATCTCATCGGTGTTCACTGAAGGCTCACGAACTTGTGAGTCAATGAAAGCTACCCCAACCTAGCCAGCAACAGAGAGGAGCTGCAAAACTAAGTTTCTCAATGTCTTTGATGAGTTCTAATTCCAGCTAACTGAAAATTCCCCCAAGAAAATCCCTCTTCTCAAACTACCTCTATACCACAAAAGACTTTGCTTGTGCTTCATCCTACATACAACAGACCTAAGTCAGTCCTAGCATTAGTGCCTCGCACGTACACACAAGGCATTCTGCTAGGGCTCTGCAATGAAATTCAGAACATGGAACACAAATGAACCAAAGATTAATCACACTGTTTATATATGGGCTCAAAATCCACAAAGCACTGACAAATCAAAATGCCTTTTTGGTGCGATAATTGGTTAGTGCAGTTGCAAGCAAAGAAAATGGAGAAATCTACACATATGGACAAATGGTTTTTGGGGAATCTACTCCTTTTTGTGTGTGTGAATGCACACACAGTCTTTGTTTTAAAAGATTAAATTTAAAGTTATAGGCTTAATCATGGCCCGTTGGGGTTTTTTGTTTGCTGGTTTACATTTTTTTTGAAAACACTATGCTATCCAGAAAACACCAAATGAGCTCAGGCTCCCTTATAAAATAAAATAAATGGGTATACAAGCACAGACTTCTTTTCCCATATAGCTATCACAGCCCTCTCTCACTCACACCATGCCATCCATTTTGACAGTGTTGTGCTGGAGTAAAAACTACACACAAGAGAAGAACAGGAAGACCATTTAGGTTAACTTGTTCTTAGTTCTTCAGCCCCTTCTCTTGAACCTTTGCCTAAAAGAGAAACTGCAGCTGTTTTGAGGAGCAGCAAGTCCATCTGGTTCAAGACAGTATCTTACAGACCTGAGGCTCAGGATTTTCTTGGACTGTCAGGCAGCTGGGAGCAGTAGCGGAGCCTGCTCCCTGCGATGAACGGAGCTGCTTGCTCCTCAAAGCTCAAAAAAGGGGATAAACTGCTTCGGAGTTTTATTATTGTTGGGCATGTCCTTATGGGCAATTATTACTGAGGAGATTATGATATCTGTAATATCACCTGTCCAGAATCACCACCATCCTCAAAGGAGTATTAGCAAAGTCTATGGTCATCTTATACTAATTAAAAAATAGGCAATTTAATTCCCTCATCCCCTTTTAAAGAAGTAATCAGAAACTCTAATAATGAAAGAAAATAAAGAACAGTGCAACTGTGACAGCATCCTCTACTGGAAAACACCAGTTTGTGGTTCCTCACCTCTGAAAGACTGAAAAATATTCACTGATGTTTAAACCACCTTAACCATGACCTTCACTCAGGATTTGAACGTAATAATGCCATTCAAAGAGAACTGCAAGGAAAAAAAAATATTTACAGGCTTCCAATTTTAATCAATGCTTCACGTTGTAAGCACAGAGTATGATTAAAGTGTGCCTGGCCAATGGAATTTCATATGGCATGCTTATTTCCTACTGTAGCTTTTATCAAGTTGTAAAACTGAAATTGTTAATTTAAACCCTTAAAATATCAACAGGATATGTTTACTACCAAGTCTTAAAAATAATTGGGTCATTATCATTAAAGCTCCTTAAGTGACTGAAACTTGAAAGTGCTTGCAATGGTGGAGATATGATGTATAAAATGAACATTTTTAGTCCCATTTTTAATGCTATGTGATCTAAACAATCAAGACATCAAAGACTGCACACTTTCTAACAGAGGTTTTTCCAGTTCAATGACATCCAGTTTTACATTGCACTTTCCCCGTTGTCCCACACTCTTCAGTCTTCCCATTTCTTTAAATTACGTTAAATCTGCAGCAAAGAAAGATGCAATATCCTAAATCTACAGCTGCGGGCATGATTCTGCAGTGGCAGCCCCCCATTCAGAGCAGCAAACACTGCCTCACTCAGAGGTGACTGCATTTCCTCTTCAAACAATTGACAGCTTCAAAGCAGAGGCAAATGAGTCAACATATCCTCTAATCATCAGTAATCCAAAGATGGTTTATAGAGAAAAGGGCAGAAAACTGCAGGCCAAAGACAGGCAACGGAGAGCCATGAACGTCATGGAGAAGACTGGGCAGCACTCCAGAGGACCTGAAGCCTTGCTTGAAGGAGGGGTGCAAGCACCCCTCCCCAGTCAAACCTTTCCAAGATATCCATGTCTCAGCCTGGGAGACAGAAAGATGCTGCCATCTCCGGTGGTGGGACACGCTCCAAGTCAGCTGTTGACACATAGCTCCGTAGAGAGTTTAACTTACAGGTTGAAAAAGAGGTCATAGAATCATAGAATGGTTTGGGCTGGAAGAGACCTTAAAGATCATCGAGTTCCAACCCCCCTTCCATGGCCAGGGACACCTTCCACTAGACCGGGTTGCTCAAAACCTCATCCAGCGTGGACTTGAAAGATCTGAATAGTTCTTGAACACCTTCAAGACTAGGAAGTACTACAGCACCTTCACACACCAAGACAGTGTGTGCACAAACTCAGTGTCACCCTCTGCCTTCTCCCATTCTCCTTATGCCTGCACAATTATTTATTTAAGATGTGAGCTGTTCAGAGTGGGGGCTGTCTGCTTTCACACCTCACAGCTGCCTTTCTGTTATCAATAACCACAAAATAAAGTAACACAACTCTGCCTTTACTGTAAAGTGGATGTAATACAGCAATATTTCATTTGTTTTTTTCTGTAGTGAAATGCAACTTCTGGTATTTATTACAGGTAGAAACAGAAGACCTTGTCCTAGATCAGGATTCTGCCACAGTGATGTTGTCCTGTCTTGGTGTTTTCTTCTTTGGNGGGCAGCACTCCAGAGGACCTGAAGCCTTGCTCGAAGGAGGGGTGCAAGCACCTCTCCCCAGTCAAACCTTTCCAAGATATCCATGTCTCAGCCTGGGAGACAGAAAGATGCTGCCATCTCCGGTGGTGGGACACGCTCCAAGTCAGCTGTTGACACATAGCTCCGTAGAGAGTTTAACTTACAGGTTGAAAAAGAGGTCATAGAATCATAGAATGGTTTGGGCTGGAAGAGACCTTAAAGATCATCGAGTTCCAACCCCCCTTCCATGGCCAGGGACACCTTCCACTAGACCGGGTTGCTCAAAACCTCATCCAGCGTGGACTTGAAAGATCTGAATAGTTCTTGAACACCTTCAAGACTAGGAAGTACTACAGCACCTTCACACACCAAGACAGTGTGTGCACAAACTCAGTGTCACCCTCTGCCTTCTCCCATTCTCCTTATGCCTGCACAATTATTTATTTAAGATGTGAGCTGTTCAGAGTGGGGGCTGTCTGCTTTCACACCTCACAGCTGCCTTTCTGTTATCAATAACCACAAAATAAAGTAACACAACTCTGCCTTTACTGTAAAGTGGATGTAATACAGCAATATTTCATTTGTTTTTTTCTGTAGTGAAATGCAACTTCTGGTATTTATTACAGGTAGAAACAGAAGACCTTGTCCTAGATCAGGATTCCGCCACAGTGATGTTGTCCTGTCTTGGTGTTTTCTTCTTTGGTTTTGGTGTTTTGTTTGGTTGGTTTTTTTCCTTTTTCTCCAGAGATAAGTTTAGAAAACAGCCTATCCTACTTTCAGTCTGTTAGGACTGCATGACCACAAACTGTGCAACACAGCCCAATCAGACTTGGTAACTCAAAGCTCTATCATTGGATCTACTCGTCCATATACAGGACAAGGAATTCCTTCCTTGCAGAACTGCTAAATAAAATCTGTAAAATTGGTACGATGGCAATCTGAATCCTCTCGTTCTGCACAACTGCACATAGCAAAAGCCCACAGGAAACACTTATAAGCGTACACACAACTCAACACCTGCACCGTCTATTTTGAAAACACTATAAATAGGCAATGACCCAAATCTAACTAGTGAGTCAGAAGGTTGGCAATTAAAATTATACTAAACAAGAGAACAACCTGAGAGACACTTCACCTTCATTTGCATGTAAATCCTTATCCAAGATTACCTCTTATACCTTTTTTTTCCAAATAAAACAGGCAGCAAGGCAATATTGATGGCACTAATAAATGCCTGAGTACACATATTCTTCATAAATAGATTGGACAAAGAAGTGAAAAGTTCCTCATTTACTTAAACATTTACACCTTCTCTGTGGCTTAATGAAAGCAATTAAAGAAACTGAAGTCAGGGTCAAATAAGCAAGCTTATTAAACTGGAATAAGCATGTTAATGAATAATGATTACTTTTAAATTTGTCCTGAAGGTTTCTTGCTTTGTTCACTGGCCAAGCTTCCAGATTAATAATTGACACTACTCTCTGTTTTCTCACTACTTTCAAAATTCATGTTGGCACAGGATTACCAATATACTGTACTGAATTGTCCCATTAATGAATAATAATAAAGATCAGACTTTTTCCCTCCATACTTGATACACACCCCACACAGTGCTAGCCAAATCCTCTGTGTTTTGTGGCTATAAAAGGTGACGTGTCAGGGAAAGAAAACCACTGTGTGCAAAGGATAGCCAACTGATAGTTTAGGAATTCACGGCTTGGGGACTGTGGCATTAAGAACTGTATTTACTAAAACAACAACATACTCCTTTATAACAAACATGCATTTAGACTGTAAACTCGTTAAAGCAGGGATTTACTTTTAATTCTTCACTCATGTAATACTTACTGAATAATCTAGTATTGCTTCACAGATTCAGTCTTTAGTGCTGCTGCCAATATAACCAGGCCAGTCGCAACTGTAGTGAAAGCTGCCCCGACACTCTAAGTCCCTCTAAGCAAGAGACTTTTTTTGACTATGTGATTTGAGGAAGGAGGCACTGAGATGCCATGATATGTCGCTTGATCTGGTCAAGAAATCTATGCTACAAATCGTCTTTGAGTTACATATACAAGCAAACCTAAAACCATGCAAAGGCAGCTGGGAGGGAATAAATTTATCCAAGCAATTAATCCATTATCACTGCCAAAAAAATCACATGAGCTACAGGTGTCACCAGACAGATCAGAAATGCTCGTTTCAGCAGTTCCCATTTGAAACTCATCTCCTTAAAATGAAAGAGGAAGAAAAAGCAAATCATTCCTCAAATGTAAATATTTTTTTTCCAGCCAACACCAGCTTTGACGGTGACAAACAGAGCTAGGCATCATGGTTTTCCCCCCAAACAACAGAGCATAGGGACATCATGGACTCATATGGTCCCCACTCCCTGAGTGTCTCATGCTCAGATGCTTGTCCTAGACACTGAAAAGCTGGGAGTCCCTAAAGTAGATCACCCAGAATTTGCATGTTGAACTTAGAGGATACTTTACACATAGGGCTGCGTCTTACAGCTTCTCCTCTTTCCTCCACTATCCTAAAAAAATCCAAACCAATTTCCCCGACATTTTTGTGCTTGCAAAAGACAAAATGATATCTTTACAACCAGCAGCACTAATACCTTTTGCCAACAATGAAAAACATCATGTCTGTTTACCCAGGAAAAACAACTCAGAAGTTGTTTTCAATCTTTCAATCTTTCATTAAGTTAATTCAATCTTTCCTTAAGTTCATTCAATCATTCCTTAAGTTCCTCTGCTCCTCACGAATAGTTCCAAGGTCATGAAAAATCTAGTATGACTAAAGGCAATAACTAATTGGAAAAAAAAATCAAACCATACCAAACAATCAAAAAACCCCTATGAGTTTTCAGCTAATAGTTCTATTTCTTGAATGTCCCAGTGCCTTTACTGACTACAGATCTCTACCACCAACTTTCCTTTATTTAAAATAATCATTTAGCTGTGCCAAGCCCCCCCTTTGTTTCATACATTTTAGATAAAATTCTTCTGCCAAAGCAACAGAACCATGCTGTGATGAAAGCCACCATCGGACGCATATAAAATCTCAATAAGCCCATCAATAAAATGGCTGCTTAGCTCCTATGCTAGGAGGAAAGTTTTAAGACACTGATGGATGACTTTGTTGAGGATGATTAAAACAATGAAATAAATCTGGTGCTTGCAGGAGCGCAGGATGGATTCAAGGAAGCATGCACCATGCAGTTTTCTCCTGTCTGCCTTGCAGGGTTATAGCCAGACAAGGAGATGCAGGGTCTGCACAGAATATATGGCCAGCGCGGCTCTGCTTTCCATGCCTCACACTCCCTAATTCTTCACTTGTAAACATTTGGACTTGACCCTGTGGCTGGGTATATTCTTCTCCCCCAAATACAGATAAACAAGAACATACATCAGACTGCACATAAGAGCACCTCTTGTCTACCTCGTGATGGGTACACAATCTTTTTCTTCAGTGTGCCACAGTCTAATTCTCCCTCTCCCATCTTCCTTGGCTCCTTCTCCACCCTTTCCCCCGCTTCATTTTTCTTCCTCATTTTTTTCCTCATTACCATACCTTCTGTCTCCTCTCCTTAAATCACTTTAGCACTATTTGAACTAAGATGTTAGCAGAATTAAAGATCAGTTTAGATGATACCTGCAACTATAATTGCTTACTGGACCAGTGTACCAAACCAAATTTATCAGGAAAGGCAAGAATCTTACTTTGTTCCATATACTCATTATAACCCAGACTTTTTCTGAGTTATTTTCCAAACAAAGGAATTATATGCTTTTTGTTGAAATGTTGCACATTTCAATTATTATACTAGAAAAAGCACTCACATTTTCATTGCAGCACCAGAAGAGGGAGGTTTACTCTATCTACAAGTCAGCATGTTTACAAACACAGACACAACAAGCGCTAACGCACTCTGTTTTACTCATTTATTCTAGACAGAGGTGNCAGTTTGGCATGGCTTTGCCTCTGCTAATAGGTATATTTCATACTAGCAGGAAAATGGCCAGTGACAGAATTCAAGCTGCAAACCTGATAGCTCCAGACCTATCTCAATCCTGTCAGCAGTCTCAAAGCTCATAGAGAAAATACACAGACTGCATACCTGTTTCTGGTTAAACAAAGAAAATGGGATTTTTATCAGTTTTACTGTCACCTTTTACATAGCACTGTTTTGTCAAGAGCCACTAATGAAAGAGCTTAGCAGCAGATAAAAGACACAGCCTTGACTGAATTCATAGATTTATTTAAAACATTTTCCATCAAGAATTACATTACATTCTTCTCAGAGCTGAAACAGGATTATGAAGCATGGAAATGGATGTCTTAAAATATATATCTATATTATTTCATATGACTGAGTGGCTTGATTAATAATGATGTCTCTGAAAATCTCAGTTTTGCACATAGTCTTGGTGAAAGCTTAAATATACTGACTGTCTGTAATCCATATTAATTTTGGCTGGCATTTTGAATAAATGCCCTAGGAAAGAATGGAGGGTTTAGCAGTTTGTTTGTCAATATATAACCCAAGAGTTAACATGGTCATTTCCTTTTTCATCCATGTCTTGTGTGTGCATGACCATGGACATAGTATTTGCTCCACCAGCGTTCTTCTGCAACACTACTTCTAACGTTACAGAAGCACCATTTGGCTGAACTGTGCTGGAAATGGCTGGGCTGACTACATGCTATGCTTATGAAGGTCTGTATAAAGTTAAAACAGACAATGCTAGCTGTATGATTCTGCAGCTTGACGACCTGGAGGTCTTTCTGAAAAGACCACCTAAAATTCCAGTGGTACCAGAAGAACAAAAGAAAAGTCTGAAAAATTGCAAAGAAGTTCTGTATCAACACACAGCTTTTAACTGTCCTCTGAGACCATTAAAAGCATGAGTTTAAAAAGCCAGAATGAAAACGAGAGTTCCAGTAGCAATGCCATGGAGATAGCTCGCCCCATAAAGCTGGAAATGCAAAATCAAGTTCTTTCCCAGAACCACACCTAAGGCTACCCTGGGCAATGCAGTTGCCAGCAGATACCTTCCCATTCCACTGAGGAGTCAGAGCTGAATGAATATTGTGCTAACCACATAATTTCTTTGTGCACATGAACTGCAGGAAACTTGTGTGCCTCAAGCACACTCACCAGATGGGATAATTAGGCTCAGACAGATCACTGACCTTCCTAATAAAAATACCCCAGAAATGGAGGCTAACTGAATAAATCTGTGTCACGTTATCCAACTCCCAAACAATCCATGGAAACCCATCTATACTAACTCATCCAGTGGTTTGGTATTCCTGTGGGTGCACTTCATGAGGGCTGGAATCATTGGTTTTGGGGTATTCTTAAGTATTTCTTGAATTTTCTTAAAGAGGCACAGAGAGTTCACTGCTGGAATCTACTCAGCTGCCTTTCTATGACAATGATGAATGCACATATACATGCATTTATGCTAAGCCATTCTCTCTTTAATTACCACTGAGGGTGGTTTGTCACACTAAAACAATTTTGGGGAAGTCATGGCTTTGAGACAGCACAAAATGCAAATGCCATTTCAGCTTCCGTAAATGGAAGGCATGACACCCATTCAAATAACACTATTTTATCTGGAATTATAAAGGTAAATATAATCAAATAATCATATTGAAAATAAGTTAATTATTTTAGAGTCACAAAGGCCATGTGAGACACTGCACGCTCCCTGAAATCAGGGAGGTTTCCTTCCTTTCCCCATCAGGCCTGTTTTTCTTTCCTCGACGTGTACCACAATGTTCAAACCTATACTGATTAGTTACCACGTTCGCACGAGGCTACTCTGTTATTTTCCAGGCACTGTCATGTCATACATTTCTATTCTGTGCCGATATGCCCACATGCCCAAAACCAGAAAGGACTACACACAGTGCCAATTGTTGCTAAATGCAATCTGCTATGAACAAAGCATACACCACAACCCCAAATATGAGCAACTCTGGAAGTTCACAGGCAGCAGATAACAGCAACTCCTCAAGAGTCCCATCACTCCCATGGAGATTAGGGCTGGCTCAGAATGCCGCAGCAACTGCTAGCGTCTTTTCCTGTACCCCTGTGGCCTGGCATTCTCAGGGAGCCAAAAATTTCGTTTATCCAGAAGTTTTCTATTAGCACAGCCTACAAACACGTTAGATACCCCAACACAGACATGCATCTCCACTTGGCCATGCACGGGATGTTCCTGCATGAATGGATCCATGCTGCTATTTGAGACTTACATCTACATACATTACTTCCACAAGGAGAAACTGGGCATCAAAAGCTAGTCCTTATTTTAATAAAACACACATATTCCAAAAATCAAAATAACTAAGAACTCAAATTCAACTCACAGCAAGATCTGCCTTTTACATAGAGTTCTTCTTTGGATGGGATGTTCAAAGGTGACTGAAGGGACGTATGCCAAAGTTAGAGGCAGGGCTTTGGTGAGGAAGTTTTACATCTCTGACTCCACACAAGATGCATCCATACACACGAACACCACCTCCTACATATCGAGCTGCTGATGTGCAAAAAACAGCGAATCACAACAGAATCTTAACAGTACCTCTGTATCTAACTTCTGTTCCCAACTCCCATCTGAAAATGATTTTAACAGCTATTCAGTTGGAACTCTGCTAATGAACTAACTCACAAATTTAAAAAGGAACACAAATTTTTAATTATGAAGCAGGCAAGTAAGCACGGATGGAAAACAAAAGATATAATGATCAAATAATCTTGTCATTTATCTGGAGGTAAACCAGCAGTGACTCCATCAGAACAAGAGGGGTTACAAGAATGGATTAAATGACTTAACCCAACTATTTAATCTCACTATTTTACTCCTATCATGCAAGTCCCACCTGTGCCACAACCACCCTCAGCTTGAATTTACAGGCAATCCACTACCTGTTAAGAAGAGACTTGACCTTAACATTACTTTAACACTGACCTCTAGTGACAATAGGTGGGAATTTACCTTTTTACAGAGCTGCCCAGTTGGGAACAGATCTTCAGGCCACTGTAATAGCTACCTCCACCGCAAGGAGCATGCAGCCAAGGAGTGACCTCCAACTCGTGCATATTAGTTACAGTCATGGGTGAATTATGGGTAATGCATTATATTCTGCATAAATTTTATTATTAAATCCAGACCTATGTATTCACTTATTAAAAAGAGGAAAAGGCAACAAAAAGGAAATATAAACACTAGATTTTGAGGCTTGTAAGTGAAACAAACATATTACAGCATAAGCTAGGCACAACTAATGACATCACAACTACCCACATCTTCAGGCAGTTGCCCATAATGTTATCTTTCATCTCAGGGACAGTAATACGAAGGCAACCTCTTCCCTAATGCTCTGTAGCAGAAGTAGCCTTGCAGCTATTAGTACAGCACTCCTGCAGCTTTCTCTGCAAAACAAGGGTGTGACGGTCTGTGCACCCACAGGAGCAGGTGTTTTGCCCATGCATCCATTTCAGTATAGTCCAGATGGAAGGTCAAGCAAGTTACAGCCAGTTGCCAACTACCTTGTCTCAAGAAAGCAGGGAGGAAGCTACAGCTGCCACTCCAGTATACAGCCTACCTTATTTGCATATAGAATCATAGAATGGTTTGGGTTGAAAGGGACCTTTAAAGGTCATCGAGTTCCAACCCCACTGCCATGGGCAGGGACACCTTCCACTAGACCAGGTTGCTCAAAGCCTCATCCAAACTGACCTTGACCACCACCAGTGATGGGGCATCGAGAAACTTCTCTGGGCAACCTGTTCTAGTGTCTCACCACCCTCACAGTAAACAATTTCTTCACCTAGTCTAAATCTACTGCCTTTTAGTTTATAAACCATTACCCCTTGTCCTATCACTACAGGCCCTACTAAAAAGCTTGTCCCCAATGTCTAGGAGGTGAAATAAGAGGGTGATGGCCATGGCCCACTGCAGGGAAGCATTTTGAGATGGAGTTTCAGGAGTGGGAAGTGTTTTCACTAAGCATGGTGTCTGATGACCCCTGCAGCACACGTATATATAAATACGCGTATACACACACAAGGATGAAGAACATGCTTAGTCAGGAGGCTAGAAATCTGTCAGCTGGACCTCAAAGGGTGAGAACCACCTTTGGAGCTGATCCCAGCTTGGCATAAATATGAGTGGGTTTTATGTCATCTGAATCTATAAAGTTCCCTTTTGTATTGTCCAGATCTTGTAATCCATGTATTTCATTTACACATGACAGGAGATTCACTTTCAGTCAACTATCCCTCCCGAATGTTTGTCTCTGGTAGGAGTCCTCAAAACCA
Source organism: Syrrhaptes paradoxus (assembly GCA_013400615.1). Taxonomy (NCBI): domain Eukaryota; kingdom Metazoa; phylum Chordata; class Aves; order Pterocliformes; family Pteroclidae; genus Syrrhaptes; species Syrrhaptes paradoxus. The sequence goes on along the minus strand of VZTO01021763.1, from coordinate 39,597 downwards.
GAGCCCAGAAAACTTCTCCTGCTCTCCCCAAAACTTGCTTCAAGGACTGTAAAAGTTTCCAGACTGCTCCTCCACTTAGCCGATAACACAGGGATTTTCATGGAAGCATCTTCTGGCGCACAGCCATCGCCAGGTGACTGCAGAGACAGCAGCACAACTCAGGGGAGAGAAGCAGGGCCCTAAAGGAGCGTGGCCCACAACAGACTTGAGAACCAAAGCCAAATCAGCCATACCCAGGCACAAATAAATACAAAGCCATGTATTTCAAGATAATTGACTTGACTCGCCAGTAATTTTGACTGGAAAGAATCAGCTGTCAGAACAAACTTCACTACGAAGACTGAAGATAAAGCACTCGACTGATTTGAAATTAAAAGTCTTCTCATACTAGCAAATACATCACCTGCTTGTAACGAAAACTGCACAACGGATGAAACTTCTCTGCTGAATGAGCTGCCAGCAAGAAAAATCAAGGAAGTGGTTATTTTTCAGCACCACAGGCATATAAACAGTGCACTCGACAAGCACCTGCTTGCCAGCAAGCCAAGCAGCCTTTGGCAACACACCCAGACCTTGCTTCCCCCAGTGCCTGGACATGATGATTCTTCCCCACTTTAACAGCTTAGCTACACAGCAAAACATGACAGCCACGGGAGAAGGAAAACACCCCTTATTTAAACACACTGAAATAAAAATCCAACCTGCAGATTTAATGTTTAGGCTACGAACTAGGTAATGAGACTTCCTCACGTATTCCAGCTGTATGTATGAGTGCTTAGGGATGTACAAGTATAATCAGATTTAAATATCTATGGAAAAAAAAGAGAGAGACACTGAATCATGATGCAGAATTGTCTCTTAAGTCGTCATAATCATTACCTGGCTTGAACCTCAGCACTAGTATGGACTGGTCTTAAAAACAATCATTCACTCATATTAGTGGCTGCCAAACCTCCATCTAATCCATCCGTAGCAATATATCAAGTTAGCAAGCTGCCATGGCAGGAAAATAATTAGCTTTCCATTGTGGGGTGGCACATTCTCTATCGCATTGACATAAAACAAATAACTCCATAAACTGCTACAATTTATTTGTTTCTGAGCCTTTTTTTTCTTAATTAGGCCTTCAGTAGATTGTATTAAACACACATGAACTATAACTACAGAGTCCTTTGACCAATCTCAGCAGTCTTATACAGTATGAATAGCTATTACACAAGCAATTTATGGGTGACCTAACTTTAGGTTACTTAAATAAAGCCTGACAAAATAGCTGAAAGCAGATCATGCCAAAAGGCATCCTCATCAGGCCTCTTCTCCATCATCTGCATGTACCAAGTAACATGCTACTGTGTCCCAGCACACACCACGATGATTGTGCAAGGGTTGTGTGGGAAAAGGATTGCTGTTGTTTCAAAGAGCTCTTAATTAGGTCTGTCTTCTTGCCTTAACAAGAAGGTACATGTACTTCCAGGATGGGTTTGGCTGGCCTGAAGTCAAGACAGCCTAACCATTTTTCCTGAGAAGTGCCTTAAAAAGAGGCAGTTCGAAAATGAAATTCTAAGATGTGGACAGCAGTAAACAACGTTGCATTTCTGCTCATGTGAAAATGAACACCTGTAAGCAGGTTTCTATTAGGCTCTACAGCATGTCACCCAAGCAGTTTCACCATGGCTATGTTATTTTATTCCTTCTATCAAAGATATGGTCTTTATTTTAATCCTAGGAAACTGTATCAGCACTATCTTCTGCAGTGTGTTCATGGGTTAATTACATGGTGCATTAAAGACATTATGCACAATGCCTTTTGATTTTCTTGCTTTTCCCTTGAGTTTGCATTGTGAGCACAGGAAGATTTTCATTGCTTCTGTGCCTCTCCCCCAGTACCACACTTTACCATGTGATTTTTATTTCATGTCCTATCACTACTAGAGACCTCATCTATTCTCACAGGGGAATATTCAGCTTTTTTGCTGCTTTTCTCTGTACTTCTCCAGCCTCCTCTTCCTGAGTGCTCAGCAAACACAGAAGATTACACAAATCAGGTAGGAGGAACCAGTCTTTACGTAACTGCATAATTCTAATAAATGCAAGCCTTGCTTTGAAGCCTGACAGATGTTTACATACAGCATTTCACATTGATAGTTAACTAAAAAAACTTGGCAGAAATCATAGAATCATAGAATGGCCTGGGTTGAAAAGGACCATAGTGATCATCTAGTTTCAACCCCCCCGCCATATGCAGGGCCGCCAACCACTAGACCAGGCTGCTCAGAGCCACATCCAGGCTGGACTTGAATGTCTCCAGGGATGGGGCATCCACAACCTCCCTGGGCAACGTGTTCCAGTGTTGCTGACCTCTTAACAAAAGGTCAGCAAAATATCCAAGTCATTTCTTTTCACCACCTGACATATGATTTTTCTGAAGTTCATTTACCACTGTGCTGTCTGGTTACTTGGCTTCATAAGATATCATTGTCACTCCTTGTTTCTCTTCTGTCTTTAATAGGACTCACTAACTCCATATCTCCTTCAAAATTGCCCAGCTTAACCAGTGATTTCCCTTTTGAATTCAATATGCTTGAGAGGGCTTGAGATCATACTATCAGAAAGGAATAGGAACTATTTTGGAGCATACAAAGTAACACCTCTATTTTTTCGGGGAAAAGCAATTAACACCACGCTTCTGCGGAATTACCTTTGAGAAAGGAGATAACATTGCAAGCAAGCATTTCAAATGCAAGAGGCCCAAAAGCAACTGCTTGGATATAGATCTTCTTTATTCAATGCTATCCAGCAAATAATATCCTGAGTCTTGTTACAAAGCATCATTTGTTCTTTTCTTCTTGCCATTGTTCTCTCTGATCAATTCCATTGGAAAAGAAAAAAAAATTAAATCACGATGGGTGAGCACGGAATGAAGATACACTTATCTTTTCTGGAGGTGACTAACAGTGTGTGACCTGCCGCTTGCAAGTATTTCAAAGAAAGGTGGTCAGAAACCAGTGCGCAATAGCAATGTGTTGCAATGTGAGAAGAAATGATGCAGGAGAAAACCACTCATCGTCTACAAGACTGTAAGGTAAGTTGGATTTATGCATGGAAAATTTTAATAGGCCCCCCATCCAAGGGCTACTGGCACAGAAACAAGCAAACAGAGCTGACGACTCAGCAAAAGAACAGGGCACTTAGAAGAAAGTGATGTTTTCCAGTAAGAAGACAATCCTTTAATGAGAATTTAACTAGCACCAGTGTAGGCACCAAAAAAAACCCTAAAAAACAAAACCACAAACCAAAATATTAGAGGGTTTTCATAAAAGAAAATAGCAAGGAAAGTTTTTGGTTGCCTGTCAGCTTTGGAATGCTAATCGTTATGGTATGTGTGCTGTTGAAGGTAAGGAGTTCCTTAAAAACTGTTATTTTCTTTTTTTTTTTTTTTAATCACTGCTGTACAGCTGAACATGCTCAAGGAAGCAAAGCAGCATGGATAATTACCCCCATGGAAGCAGCCCAGAGGTTCACAAAGTAAAAGCTGCTTCCAGCTTAGAGATCAAGGTTTTAAATTAGGAAAGCACTTGAGTCTCCAGCTGCTAAAGGTGTTTGACCTGCTGGGCAAAGGTAATCATCAGGGGCTTAATTCAGGACTCTCACAGCACACAGCATACAGGAGTTGCCCAGTGCAGCAGTTTAAAACAGTAAAAGCAACAAGAAAGACAGGCACTGCAATTTTACAAATATTAATAAAAAATAGCAGATGCTTTTAGCCTCTCCCCTAAGAACTCATTGCTCCTCTTCTTTCAGAACCCTTTTCCGAAGACAGGCAGAGGTGCATGCGCCAGCCCTTGGTCAAACTGATGTCAGAAAAGGAAACTGGTTTTATTATTCTTCATCAGATTCTGCACTTTATTTACAAATACAGTTCAAAGAGGACTGGAAGAAAACTTCTGAGATTGTCGTCATGCTCATGTAAGACCTAAGACATATCTCAAAGAATGAGAAGTTACAAGGAGTCAGGCAGACCTCGCCTTAGCAATCCTGCACTGTGTGGAGAGGCCATCATGGTTGCAAAGCACAAACCAGAGAAAAGTAAAGTGTTAAGAAATAAACTTTAACAAAATCAGCCAGTTCTCTGCTTCCATCAATCAGTAAATCAGCTGGACCAATTCACATCTTCCTTAACGGCTAAACCTTAATTTCCTGTGAAAAATAAGCAGAGAAAATTACACTGCACTTAGAAGTAAAAGGAGATTTTGAATATACTACTAACATACCACAACACCTCAATATAAGCCTCCACTTTCCCTCAAAACCAGGCAAACTCTTGGATGCCTCATTTAACATAATGAAATACCAATGAAAAACCCCAAAAGCACACTAAGCAAAACACACAAGGTATATATTTTTCTTCACTGCTCCTTTTAATCACACTGCAAAACAGTAATCAGCCATGTAGTCCTATTACTGTATCGCTCTAACACCTAGCTAGCAAATAGGTTCTATTTACAAACAGGATTATCTGCAAAGAATACAACTGAGAGCTCATATGGACAATGACAGTGGCTCAGCTAACACTGGGTAATGCATTAACCTATGGTAACTCCATCGGGAGCAAGACAGGGTTTCAGAATCTAAGAGATCACAATTTAATGAAATAGTATAGTTTTCTACTGGTAGGGAATATTATTCCAAGGACACAGCATACAGGCAAGATGCACACAAGTATTTCAGATCTTGGAAGCATACATATCCCCCAAATCATTGACACAATTTCAATTAGTGACACATATAAAATTAAAAGTAGACATACAGTAGCAGAATGGGGGAGCGAAATTAACACTAGGAATACTTTCTCTGACAGCATGAAGAACAAGACTGGATGTAGGAAAAACTGAAGTTCCCTTAATGTTCTGAACTTTCTTCAAACAGCAAAGAATGGGGCAGCATGTTGAGGAGGATGGAGGCACAATGTGAGCTCCAGGATTTTTTTTTTAACATCTTACCTATCTCCATACATGTGTGTAAATAAAACTGCAATACAAACTCAGAAAATTCTTATAAGAAGAACTTAGAAAACAAACAAAAAACGAAAGCAACTGATTACTTCATTTTGAGGAGCTGTTAGCTCCTCGGGTTAGCTGTTTCACTCGAAAACAAGCAAATCCCCAAATGCACCTCTATCTAAAAGAGAAGCTGTCAGGGAAGACAAATCAAGCAATAGCACACTGTTTACTCCAATACCCTGCTGGATATTGGCATGAAGGCACTTTCTCGTCTGAACCAGAACCAGCATCTCAGACTACACAGGATGGCAGATAAGTGAAATGGCCATGGCAATTGGCGTAAGGTACACCAGACCTCTTGCTCTCTTTTTTGGCTGTTTTTTGGTTTCTTGGGTTGGTCTGTTTGTTTGTTTTTTTAAATACATTAAAGTTGCTAGAAGTTATTCTTCTCCCGCCATCCAAGGATTTCAGTGTTTCTTTTTTTTTTTTTCTATCAGCACAGACAGCATGTTCAACTTTCTCTTCCTGGAGCTGAAGCAAAACATCTTTCAAGAACCCAGGAACTGCGATATGCTGATGATCCAACTCCACCAGGAGGAGCTGGCAGCTTGTTTCCCGCACTTACCTGGGACTGTCACTGCTAAATGATTGTTTGGGGCACATCTTCATCGACTTTTACTTCAACCCACAGTAAAGTGACACCCCCTGCAAGCAGTTGCTATGAAAGTGACTGCTACAACAGAATTTAGCTGTGATGTATGAGTTAAGCCTGCAGTATCAGGTAACAGGGGAAAAACTGACTGCCGAAGAAATGCTTCTCAGGCTCACTGTAGCAGCCTGTAATGAGAAAATATTGCAAAGTGAGTTCTTGAAAGCTTAAAGGATACTTTGCTTTTATATTTTAATATCCTCTTCTTCATCCTCCTACTTCAATATAAAGTACTACTTTAAATACTGAACACTAGTATAACTTCTGATTGTCCTCATGTGTCTGAGCAAAGTGACAGGATGCTATACACTCAGCATCACCCACTGCTGCCTTTTGACACACTGAACTCCCAACTGAAAGCATTTTGTCTTCTTGGTGAAACAAAAAATACACACACAATATGTATATGCAATGAATACATAAACACTATATAAACAGATTTGTCCTGGTAATTGATTTATGCTCATTATAACGAGATACTTTTGACATGTCTTCAGACAGATCTTTCTCATCCTCTTTCCACCATTAGGAAAAAAACCCATATACCCTGGAAGTCAACATACCTTGTACATGAAAATAAAAACCCTTAGAGGAATTAACAACACCTACCAATACTGAGCCAGCTCAACATGAAAACACCAAGTCAACACTGAATCCCATACGTGCATGCATGCATGCACATGTATGTGTGAGTTGGAAATACAACATGTATGTGGCTTTGGCTAAAGTTTCTGCTCAGCCCAGTTTGCAGTGGTATTCCATGCACACCTATGCAGGTTCTGACCAAAGTGGAAAAAACGGCACAAGAAGAAAATTACGTGATTTCTGCACAGGAAGCACACATAGCTTGTGTAGCCACCAGCTTTCCCAGAGTAGAGAGAGAAAATGAGAGAGGTGAGCAGAGTGATGAAACAGGGTTAAAGGAATTTCTTCAATTGAGACAACACAGACCGAACTTCTTTTCAACTTCATCAACATCAGAAACCAACAACAAAAACTACTAGTTTATCAACTTCACCTACCAGATTTGGAAGCCACTTCAAATGTGCAATGCAGCCAAAAAGAAGGAAGTCTGATATTTCTTTGTTTTCAATAAATAGCTGCCAAAGTATTTGCTACAGTTTTTCAACCTACCTGCATATTCACTAGGCAATTTTAATCACATACAGCTGTTCATGCAACTTTAATGGTGTTTTTCCCCCTGAAACATTAATTCCCTGAAACATTAATATTTCCTGGTCAACAGTCCCATATTATAAATCATTTTGTGAAATACAGCCTATTAAAGTGGAAAGTTTGTGCAGAAGTTTTTGCTAAGCCACTCATACACACAGAAACATGGAACAAACACTACTGTGCATACACAGGCATTCAAGTGCCTGAACTAAACACATCAGATAGGAACAAATCATATTGGTGCACACAGTATGGGTGGAACTGGGATTATTTTGAAGTGATTTCTTGTTCACTAGGTTATTATTTCTTAATGTAAATTCATTTTTTTAATAAATAAAATACCATTTCGATCTTAGAAGCTAGACTCTACAATCATTGTATGATCCCTATATTTTACATCTAGAAGAAACCACCGTGACCACCTGATTTGATCCCTTCCTTAATGCAGACTGAAGAACCACTCTAAGGCTTTAAAACTTCTGGGTCTTCTTCGCTATATATAAACTAGCTGCCAAAGCAGGACCCAAAAATGTATCCAAAATGAAAACAGAGAGAGGAAGAGAGGACAATCAAAGGCATCGCTTATTTAAATTTCACAGCAACTAAATTCCTGATGTTTGCAATAGTCCTACCTTGACCTCTACCTGGACAGCATTACAATACTTCCTTCGTTGCTGTGATCAAGGCATACACGGTCGAAGAAACATCATATTTTATTTAAATGCACTGCTGAAGGACATTAAGTTTTACAGGTCAGACTCTCCACGGTGCTTGAGCAACCGGGGCTGCAGGGAAGAGCAAACAGCCAGCTTGCTGCCAAGATGTAGTTTCCCTTTATCCACCTGGAATAAATATCCTCAGCCTTGTTATGTCCAGGCAGGTCCCTCAGACCAACAAAACCTCACTCCACCTGGAGTCAGAGGGATGACAGCTCACAGGGGCTACAGTACTGCCTTGACCAGCAACATTTTTTAATAGATTCAAGACTGTAGTGAGACAAAGTCCCATTGTACCAACTGTCGCAGAAGGGGATGGCAGCTCTGCCAGCTTTTAGCAGATTTTTGCCCCCCCTCTCAAGAGCTCCTTCATACAGAGAGAGATCTCCACCTGCTATTCAGAGGCACTCCAAGTCACCCTGTGACTGAACACTGTAATTTTACATAAAGGTACTAAAGCAAGTTTTAGTGAGTCAACCGCACGGTACAGGTATACAAATCCATGACCATTTACCTTCTCTGGCCACACCACGTTAGACCTGCACCTTACTAGCTGCAACCATTTCAGATACATGATGCATAGATTTCAACCCTAACTATGAATCCAAATACAAAATGAAGTCCTGACTCATCCCACCTCAGGCACATTAAATTACTACATCCAGAGTAAAGTCTCCCTCTTGCACGGCCAGTGAGAACAGACAAGACATCTCCTGTGGATGTTAGAGCCCTGAGAACACACACAACCCCCTGGGCATCAGCACTCGTATTTTTGACTGTGCAGCTATGGGCCTTGGCCGACAGGAGAAGCTCAGCCCTCCCTGCGGACACGGGAACACTGACATACAGACAGATAAATGCTAGGAAGGAACCAGGATCAGCTTCATCTTATCTGGGACAATCTTTCAGACGCATAACGAAATAAAAACCTCTTGGGGACCTTAGAACAAAATGTTTTTTCGTCTAGCAACCACACCTCCCTCTCCAAGCTCCATGTGGACTGCAGGTTTATGCTTATCCTCCTGCAAAGGCACCAGCAGGAGCCAGGCCACCCTTAACTCCATTGACTGCTCCTCAGCTGCATGCTTCAGGCAAAGTGGCATTCAGCTGTATACATCTATTAGGGCCCTAAAACTGTAAACAGAAGCGAGACAAACAACCAAGGTAATTTAATCTAGCATGATAATTCACTTTCAGTACTACTCCCACCTCCTCCCACTGGCCCAAATGAATCAGTGACAAGTGCCCAGCCTTTTCCTAATGGAAGGGGAATGGTATGCCTATTATCTTCACCCTTCACTCCATATGAACTGTAGAATGTCTGTACCAGATTCTGATCTTATCGATATTGCTGTGAACAGGGATGACTTCCACAGAAGTAACAACATTGTTAGTACTGTAAAGCAGGGTGGAGATCCAAATTGGGCACCTGCTACTTGATGCAACTCTCTGAAGTCAGTTTTAACTTTCTAGACATTTCTTCTTGTTGCTGCTGCTGTTGGTTACAGAAAGCATGAATCTCAACATGTCAACCCACACAAGAAGAAAGCCTCTCCTCTATTCCCCTCTGTCCCTGCCCTGCTTCCTTGCAGAGCACGCATATAAAATAAACACAACACAGGTCCCTTAGCTGTAGTGACCTGAGACATAAAAAGCAGGAAGGTTCCCCTCACGACCAAGATTTTCACAGTGAGGTGTCACCTTTTATCCCTTCTATAGACTATGTTTCAGAGCAGATACTTCTTTAAAGTATCACAGAATCACACAGAATCACAGAATGTTAGGGATTGGAAGG
>VZTO01021763.1:3913-30166 GCA_013400615.1 Syrrhaptes paradoxus | reverse complement strand
TCTCCTCTTTTCCAGGCTAAAGAGACCCAGCTCCCTCAGCCTTTCCTCAGCAGGGAGATGCTCCATTCCCTTCATCATCTTCATGGCTCTGCACTGGACTCTCTCCAGCAGTTCCCTGTCCTTCTTGAACTGAGGGGCCCAGAACTGGACACAATATTCCAGATGCGGTCTCACCAGGGCAGAGTAGAGGAGGAGGAGAACCTCTCTCGACCTACGGACCACCCCCCTTCTGATACACCCCAGGATGCCATTGGCCTTCTTGGCCACGAGGGCCCAGTGCTGTACTCTCTGTCCCTGCCCACAAAGAAGAAAACTACATTTTCAGCTTTAAGTCAGCATGTGATATAGAAGACTATTAAATCCTACACACAAGCCTGTTCTTTGCGAGCTTTCCATTCACTACTTCTTACATTCAAATTAAGTCTGTACCTACACAGTTGTGCAAGCTCAATGGGCAGTTACCCATCCATCCCCCATCTCAAGAATTGCCAGGACCTTTGTGGAATCAGGTTGGGGAAGACCTTCCCAGAAGGGATAACGCACAGCGTCCCACACCTGACAAGAGACTGAATTCATTTATTTCTAATAACGGCAGGCTTTCACTAGATCTCTTCCATAATTCTTAATCAGGCACCTCTATGTGGTCTTACCAGTGATGGATGTAGCTGCTTAGCCCTGGCTCTCTTGGTTCACCGCCAGCAATCCACAGGCCAGGCAAGCTGGGAAAGTCTTACATGTTATGAAGTGCCAGGAAAAGGAGGGAAATCTGAATTGGATTCTGTGCATTTTTAACACACAAATACTAGCAAATGTAGAGAACCCAAACTTCACCTCCCACCCCCTCTTGCTCTACTGAAGGCCAGATGTAAAGCATGACAGCAGTCACCCCTTATACGCTTTCCATGGCTCCACCTTTCCCACCACTCAGGTTATGCAGCTGAGCTCCCTATACAGCACCCAAGCTCTTTTGGGTCACTAACATGATGTTGTTGATGTCACCACTGCAACGATCAACCCTGAAGCATGACACGATGACTGCTTCCCTGACTCACATTCACAGCGCATTTGTTCCACTAGGCTTGAAAATGAGGGGATGGGCAGGCTAGGTTTTCCTGTTCAGTAGGCTTTTGCTCCAATCTAATTAAAAACATTCAGCATTTCACTGAAGTTCCTCGCAAACGGCGCGTGTTCCATGCTTTAATATAAGCTCTGAAAGCAACATCTTTTTTTTTTAAGTGCACTCCTCAAATGGAGAGGATTCCTGATAAATGTATTTCTGATACTATACAGAAGCCGCTGAACCAAAAAAGTCGAGCTTCTTCTGAACTATCTTGGTTTTGTTGTTATTGTTAATGGCTTTTTTCCTCATCTAAAAGCTAACAAGGAAAGGCACTCTTGGTTCTCTGACATGCAGAGAAGTGACAGAACAACTCACTGGAAACAGGCAGCTCTGGTCACCTTGGTCTGAAACTGGGTCAGGGATGCCAGCTTGTGGTTATACCCAAGGAATATACAAGTCATATTGGGGATTCAGATGCTGGGGACAAGACCACCCTTTTCTTGCAGGCAGAACTCGGTAATTCAGCTCTAGCACTCTGAGAGAAGAAACCCTTCCCATAATGAAGGCATGTTGTATGTACCGTTTTTTAAAAAAGGCCCCGCTTCTAGGAAATGTGTCAGGGGACCTATGCAAACAGGCAAGCCAAGCCCTGCACTGCTGTACCACCTCCACCCAAAGGCAGGCCAGCACTGGGAGATGGTGACTGCTGGGCATTACACTGATGCTTACGAGAAAACATGCACTGATGGGAAGTCAGTCCAGCTCCAGTGTTAACACCACTGGAGAAATTCAGTGGAAAAGACTACACAGACTTAATGGGCTCGTAACTCCATCCCCAGTACTGAAAATAGACCTTTTGGTTGCCAGGAGTCACTCCAACCTGCGGAACTGCAGCAGAGCGTGGTGCCCGTGAGCACATCAGAAGGCTCTTGCCAACGAACAAGTGCTAAAGGATCCTCCGAATCAGCTAGCTATCACACCACCAGCTCCCAAATTCAGCCTTTTTCAGGAACTGTCCCCAAATGCCTCAAAAAATGCCTGTCTTCCTCTCCAAAAGCAGAGTGCCCTTAAGCTGTACAGCCGAGAACAAATTTCTTCAGGGTTGTAACAACCAATTAAGAGATGTGAAGCAATTACTTTTATACCCATACAAATGAAACTCCTCCAATGCAATTAACCATCCCTTATCATCTACTGTTGAATATGTGGAAAGCATATGGTGTATGTTCTCGCCTCCCCTAGCTTTTCCACAATTTTAATGTTTGTTTTAGTTCATGTAATGGAACCCACCTATTCCAGAGAAATAATATATAGCTGTGAATTATCTGAATATTTTTAAATGTCTTTTTTCATTTTAAATATAATTTCATTTGAGACTTTGCAGCTTTCATTTCTATTAATAAATTATAATTTCTTCTTTATAAGTGATGAGCTAGTGTGTCATGTAATTTTTTCCTCTAAATAGACCAAGACTTTGATCTAATGCAAGCCCTTGCTGGGAATAGAGATACTTTCTGTCTAATTTAGTTTCAAAAAATATTCAATTAAACTTGGGAGTGTAATTCATTTAGTTATGAAAATTAAATGAGCTCAATAAGGTAAATTTGATTTGCCTCAGGAAAAAATAAAAGAAGAAGAATCTCTGAAAGGGGAACAAATAGGAAGGGAGAACAAAAGTAACTTCTACTGCTCACACTGAAAGGTGGGTAACATGAAAAGTCTGAGTTCCATTTTGTGTGCCTAGATAAAACATATCCACAATGAGTTCATGCAAAATTTATATCCAGAAGCCACATGGATAACTGATATTACCACCCTAATTGTCTCCTGAGTAACAAAAATCCCTGTAGGTCATAATTGAGTCCATCCCAGTCGAGGGAAGATCTGACCCCTCACACTGGGAAGACACCACCCACATAGAACTCTTCTCCATCTCCGTTTGGGGAAAAAGGAAAATAGTGGAATTATTTTTCAAAACCAGAACAGAGCAATGTGGATCTCTCTGACAGAAGCCCCCTTCTAGTTTTGCAGCTGTCACTTACCATTTTTGCAGATTGGACAGCACTGATCAGGCTCATACACCGGGTCCACGCACTCTGTCTGGGGACAAGCAGAGACAGTGCACAGCACTTCACCGTTGGCTTCACAGCGACACTTCTCACATGGAGAAACCTGGAACACAAACCCAGGCACCTCTTAACTCTTTCACTTAATGCCCTCACAAAGTGTGCAATGCCTGTCTTCCCATCTGCATTGTTCTTTCCTTCACCTCTTTTTCTTTCCCCCTTAAAAAAAAATAAATGCTTTTTTGTGGTCTGAATAATGCAGAGAGTGAAGCTGTGCTCCTGCAAAATTACTGAACCCCAGCAGAAAAAGAAACCACAGGTTCTGCTCTGAACCTGTGACTCAAATGGGGAAGTCAAAGGGATCTTGGGAACAAGAACACTTCAGGCTTTTAGTACAAATAAAGCAAAAATTTCCCTACCACATTTCTTCCAGCAAATTAAGTTCATAATTTGGATGAAATCTGGTTTAATTCTATGAGGGGTTCAAAAGCTATTTAGCAAAAAACGTTGTACTTAAAGAAGAAGAATTTTGCTAAATGAAATATGAAACTTTTAAAATTGGAAGTCCTTATTGCAATTTTTCAAGGTTTGAAAGCTTTTTGGTAGCAGGAAGTTGCCTTTTATTGAAAAATATAATTTCCAAAGAGAAGTCAGGAAAAAAACATCCTCTCAATTCAGGTATTTCCCAGAGGTTGATTGTATTTGGACCACTCTTGTAATACTTGTAAATTTCTGAAAATAAACTGCAGTTCTAAGAAAGGGGTGAAGGCAAAGTACAGGTCATCCTTTTTACCTACTGGAATGTTACTGGTTTTGAAGAACTCTACAGAATAGGAGTACCATGAGATAATTACTTGAATAACCTACTTCAGTGAAATCAATTCCAAACAAAACAGCATCAAGGCCCTGTTTAGGAAAAAAGAGACTTCAAATGTCTGCATTTGCCACATGGTACAATTCCAGCTGTCCTCTTCAGTGTTCCTGACCAAGTGCTGCACATTGCATCACTGACGTCCTCCTGACACAAGGAGCTGCAGGTAGAGGGAAGCAAGAGTGCTAAAGAGCAATCAGTAGTATACTGTAAATCTCACTGCTGTACTCCAAAACACCACACTGGCATCCCTGCTCAGAATGCAGGATGAAAATGCAGCTGAATGTTATTATCAGTGATTGTCTAAATCCACAGTCTGTGCAGATTCTAGGTTTACTTACGGATGAGGTCATTTTTTATACAGACCCTTTTTCATTCCAGATTCCAGCTGATGTCAGACAACCACCCATTGCATTTCTCCAACAAAAGCGGAGTAACCTCAAATCTAAACCAAATTATTCTCTGTGACAAATCAGCCAGACACCTAAATTGCAGATCATCTGGTTTCTTCTCTCTATTTCTTAGGCAGCCCATCACATCTTTCCTCAAATCCACTCTCCACTTGCTTGCCTTTTTCACATCCTTTTCACTTCCAAAGTTCAAACATGCTGATGCTTGCATAGCATCCTCTCCAACTAAATGCTCATCCATGCTTCACCACTTCTCTTCCCACCTGCTGGGGCTGTTATTTCCTCATGCACTCATGTATCTTTTCAGGCCATCCCCTCTGCTTAGAAAGCGTAAACAGTGTCTCTTGCTGTGTTGCTTTCTGCTTTGATTACTATTATTTATTCCAGGTTTCCTTTGCCAGCTACTTTCTTCCAGTTTTCTCTTTGCTTTACACTCTACCCAGGATAATACCACACCACACATTTATAAAATGCTACGAGGAGGCTGACAGCCCAGTACTGCAGATTTTCATTGCAGGCTTTCAGACAAGAACTTTTTCCTGTAATTGTTTATAAACTGACACATTCACCTGCAGAGCTGGAGTGTCAGCAGACGAGGAGGTTTCCGATCCATTGTTCAGAGTCGAGAGGTTCAGGTATTCCAGGTAATCACTTAAACTGCATGTGAAATTTTGAGCGTCTGCAAACCTGAGCTCCTAAATATCTGCAAGTGAATAGTAAGAATCCTCCCCTCTGGAGTTACATCCAGAAACAATTACTAAGTCATGGAAACATGCTTTTTGGGGTGAATTGATTTTTTTTTCAATTAATCCTACTTGATGAATGCTACTAGAACTCCATTCCAAGGATCAGGCTCAACAAGGCAAACCTACAGCTTTCAACTGGTTTCAACATTTTTTGTCATCACTTGAAAAAGATGCAAATTCGAACTGATCACACTTTAACAAAACCAGTAACTACAACAACAGATATTCCTTCTCCCAGGACCCCACTTAGCACCAGTCAATACCAGAAGTGATGTAAAAACTAGAGTATCTGATGACAATCAGGAAACAAGACAGCACACAGATGTTATTCCTAAAATCTCTCATCTGTAAAATGTAAGCATACTCTAATTAAGTAGGTTGTTTACTAGAATTCCAAATCTGACAGCAGCCTAAAATTCCTAGAACAAGAAGCCATTTAATGAAGCATTAGAAATACTATTGAATGAGGAAAAAGATTATCTAATCTTTATCTAATAATGATGATTCAGAATAATGCATTTCCAGCCTATACAGCACATACACTTGAAGACTACATCTTTCATGAATGGAGCACACTGTTAATGTGATACTGTACTTAGTCATGAATACACTTCCTGTGTAATAGATCATGGGATCTCAGGGGAATAGGTATAGTACAACTTTAAGAAGTTCTGTCATCTGTACAACCCACCAATATGAGTAATGGCAGCGAAGTTAAGGAAGGTCTCCATGTGCTTATTTCTACTAAGCTATTTTCAGGCATGTAAGTGAACCACAGTGGCTGCTAAAATGGTATTAGTGTCAACTTTTATTTGTTCATCTTTGGACTAAAAAGCAGTGTTATTGCTTTTTTATATATCATCAGGATGTAGCAGGAACTGTAGAAAACCCCCCCACTTCTTTCTGCATCTTAATGGCAGCTTAATACTTGGAGACATCAACATCACTAGAGAGAGAGATAGATAATAAGGCAGCGCATATATATAACAACAGCTAAATAAATCAGACTGAAAAGACACATTTGGTCCTTCATTTCCTCTCCTATAACGTAACTGCATCACCTGCAGTACCGTTCCTAGTGGCAGCCAATGCAACGAGCATCCCACTTGCTCATCTGGAAGCCACCAGCCCAGTACACTTAGCACATCTGATATAACCAGGCTGGACTGAAAATAATATGACCTATCAACCTGTCTTTGAAGACTAATGATACCACATCTCTGTGGTCTACAGATGAAGCTATAAACTCTACAGCAGCAGTAGTTCTGCCTATGCAAAAACTGTAGGAAGAGGAGAGGCACGTAAGTCTTAAGTATTCACCAGGCAGTCGTAAAACCTGTGGAAAACAGAATATATATGGCAAAAAAATAACTTATTTAGAATTGTTTAAAGTGAAGTTTATGAGCAGGTGTATAAATGGAGCTGCAGATACACCAAACACACCATTGTGTAAACAGGTAGATTTCCCACTAGTGGGGCATGAAGAAAACTGTAGCATAGTAGGGGCAGTAGGTTTCTCTAGCAACTTAGTGTAAACTGTCATAATTAAGAAGTGACAAATCATTTGCACTCGTTGAAGTTCTAGTACAAAGTAATTTGAGCCTTCTCTCTCCCCTTTCCACATGCCAAACTTTAATTAAAAAAAACAAACCAAAAACAAACCAACAAAAAATCTGAATATAAAAAAGAATATATAATCTACATTTTGTTCCGTGAGCCTTGAAAACATCTAAATCAAAAAAAAATCAACCATAATCCCAAACTGATTTGCTGTTGTGCTGGAATTTTTGTTAATATTTCCTTGACACTTATACAACTCAGGAGAACATGCATGAGGTTAGGCTGTCAAGAATAAATATACCAGCTTTGTTTTTACTTCTCTGTGCCTTCAAAATACTACAGATGTTTCAAAATCCATTTTAGCTTGTTGGCTTCCAGACTTCCAAGTTATTCACAAACAAATACAAATTTTGGTAGCAGAGAAATTCTAAACAAAACACACGAAGGAACAACTTTCAAAAAATGTAGGTCTTTCCCAAACCATATTACACTTCTGAAGAGAATTTATGGTTCTTGTAAAGTTATTACTTTATAAGTCAGCCTGCATTTTCCAATTTTACTGTAAGACTGAAAAATATCTAGTGGAGCACATGTTCAGCAATCTCCAGCTCCAAATTTTATCCTCATTGCATTTCACCAACTAAGGCTTCTACTACCAGTTCCACTCATACGGTTGCGGGGATCCCTCTGCCATCCTGCCTCACAATACCCACAGGAAAGCAGAGTGGTGCTGATGGAAACAGCTTTATGAGACCTCATCCTCCCCCACACCTGTGTTGTGTTTTGCATCAACATCCATGTCCTTTCTGAAAACAGAAAAACGTGTGTATACACAGACACAGCAAAGCCTGCAGGAAGGACTGTGAACCAAGAAGAGATGCATCAAACCTCCCATTCCCTGGCACACAGCTTCCTAGGCCCTGGCTCTGGTCAGGGCAATTTTTTGCCATGCCAAGCCATATATGAATTCTATATAAGCAAACTCCCAAACTTGCATGCATATTTACACATCTATACATAAGTGTTAGTGTGCAGATAACATCACTTCCAAGTTAGGAGTTCACCTTTTTCTTCCTTCAGTGATGTCTGGTACTCTTACAAACAGTAGGTGCAGACACAGAGAAAAATCAGATCACTATTCATTTATAACTCCTTCCCTGACCTTAATCAAGAGATAGCATATTAGTAACCTCTCTAAGATCCTTAAATTTAAACTTGTAAAATGGCCTTTGCAACCCTGTTCAATTACCTGCATTTGCAATTGCTTCCACTGAGCAGCATCGATCCGACTACAGCTGTACCTTACCTCACCAGACATCTCCACTGATTGCAGCAGCATGGGCAAACACCTGCATTTACAGTTTTGTGCTCACAACATTGGAACCAATTTTGAAGCTCAACTGAAAAAACAAGGTCTTGACACATGAAAATAAACAGGCTGTAGTTCCACTGCCTAACTGCGTCGGTAACCCCCTGCGCACCCCGAGCAGGCAACCCGTCTCACTCCTGTTTCCAAAGCTGGCCAACACAAAGCAGTAGAGGAGCTGATGTTTCATTACAGGAAGGTCTCAACACAAGGGCTAAAGGCTGAATGGGGTTAAAAAGAAAGCTGAAAGCCAAAGTCTTTTCAGAACACTTCTGTAAATGTCACCGTTCAGCATTCCCTTTAGCCACGGCTGCCAGCTGTGTTCCAGGAGCACTATGGTTTTATCCTCTCACTGAAGACTTAACACAACAAGGCATTTTAGGCTTGCTTTACAGCCATTAATATGACACCACTATATAAAGAGACAGAAATGCAACTCACTAGCAGAGCGTGGGGGAGAGGCCTTTAAAACTTTGACAGGGAAGCCTACAGAGAACATGTGCGGAAGCATCACTGTTTTGGCCGCCCCTCAGAATGAACTTCTCTGAAAAGGAAGGATCTCACAATCTGTCTCCAAAAAGGTCACAGGCAACTAGCTACTCTTACAAGTAACGTTCTCCCAGAAGAAAACTGCCACCCCAAAGCTGAATGCAGTCCTTGAGGGTGACATGGAAAAAGGGAGGATGATACGACGCTTTCTGCCATGCTTTGAAAAAATCACTGATGATCTACACATGCGTGATGAGGACAAGGATAAACACTGTGATATATTCTGCAGAGAGTAATTCTGCTCCTTTATTTATTAATTTACTTTTCAAGAAGTTGAAGAATGTGGAAAGACATTATAAATCAAGTTAAGTTTCCAAGAACACACGAATACCACACAGAGCAGAGGTGTCACCTTACTGACAGATTTCACAAATACATTTTCTTTTTCTCCATCCTGAGATGGGGTCTAGCTGCCAGAACCCTGAACTGGATTTTGTACTCTCCTCAAAATATTCACCTCAAAAACATCTCTGGTGCGTTCAGAAATGGGTTTTGAACCAACCCTGTACCTAGCAAGCAAATTATTAGAGCCTGCTCACAGATCTCAGACACAATAAAATGCTAGAAGGAAAACAGCAAGTTAAGTAACCAGGGAATTGGCCCCAACTCCAAAACTTTTCAGTGCACTGTAATAAGTTGCATTTTAAATGATAATGACTCTGCACAGTGGTGCTAAAAATGCCCTACTCTAAAAGGATTTCCCTAAACATAAAGCTTTTCAAATTCGTTGTTCAGGTATCACTGTAATTCAGACTGCAAACCATGCTCTTATTAAAAACAAGGCCCACAGCCATTCTCAGAAAGCAAACATGATGCAACCTTGGCAGCACAGTTTAAACATCAAAAAGAAAAACAGAAATGACTGTTAGGTAAAAGGCATCATCACAGACTGATTACTAGGAATAGAAGTCAGCCCACAAAACCCTGCTCAGTCCCTGCAAGGTAGAAGTTTCACAGTTAGCAGTTAAAGAAGGAAACAAAGGTAATGCTGGGAATTTTCATCAGATCCACATCACCACCGACCAGCATCCTTTCAAGTAGCATTTTTTACTGTAAATACCAAAGGAATTAATAAAGATTAGCCCCCTCATTTTAAAATGTTACAGTATCACAGAGCAAGAAAGGTCATGTTTAAGGCGAATATTTCACAGTGCTGCAGAAGCAGTATCAACACAGAGAAGGGGAGGGGGACACCCAGAACTCCCTCTGAAGAAGCACTTGAAGAACATAATGTCCCTCTAGATGACAGATGGACCCACAAAGTGACTTTAGGCTTCAGCCCTTACCATGAACTCCTCTAAGGTCTGGTAGGTTTTCCCTCGAAACTCGCAGTAGTTCTTCCTCTCCTTGCACTGCGGGCAGCACTGCGTGGTGTCCACATGGACACAGCGAGGGTGGAGCCGGGGGCACTCGGGCTGGATGCACAGCGGGCCCTCCTCGGTGCACAGGCAGGGGCAGGCAGAGGGGCCTGGAGCAAACTTTTCCCCGATGGCATAGACAAAGCCGCTTTCGTCCACGCAGCCTTTCCCCCGGTAGTCCGGATAGGCGTACTCCTCCGGAGGCTCGGGAGTGACACTCGTAACAGCTTCTGGGAGAGACAAATCTTCAGCTACCTGAGGTTCCTCGGGAGCAGCATCCCTTTGCTCTTGCACTTGAATGCTCACGGATTTACTGCTTGTCCCCTGGCTGTTCCAAGCCTGCTTTTGCTTAGTCCAAGACTCCTTGTTCGAATAGTTCCTGTTTCCCTTGCTCTTCCAGTCCCTGCTGCCCTCCTCCCTCCCACTCCTGCCGATCTCATTCATTTTCCCTGGGCCTGCCTGGCTGTCCCTTGTAGATGTGTGATCCCTCTTTTCATGGCTCGCTTTTATCTCCTGTTTGTCTTGAGCCTTGGCCAGTTTCTGTACAGGTATCGTGGAGCTACAGAGGGCAACCATGAGGCAGCAGGTTACGAGAAGAGAACTAGAGAGAGCTCCAATTGCCATTGCAGTAGAGCTGGGCATCACCTACTGCATCCCACAGGGGACACTGCATTCACATCAGAGGGAAGTGCTTCACAGGTCCACACTCCCTAGGAAGAGAAGGATTAGGAACACTTCAGCTTCTGTACTTCTCCCCTCCACCCCCCCAATGCCTCCACCGATGCAACATCTCAAACAATATGCAACCTGTCTCGGCAGTTTATGCAAAAGGCAAACAACAGCATGGTGCTGCATCCCTCCTCCTCCTCCCCCGCTCTGACAAGTCTTATAAATAGCAGGGCTCTGGACATGGACCGGGCGTCTTCAGCTCCTGAGAGCACCACGCAGAACTCCGGGGAGTTAGGATGTGCAAAGGCAGGTGCATGCATAAAACAGAACATCTGGGGATTATTTTTCCTGTCAAATGACAACACATGAAGGGGATGGGCGCATCCTGAATTAAACAGAGCTCCCCAAAACACAGCAGAGTCGGAACAGAAAAGAGCCACCTGAGTCCTATTCTGCTGACCACATGCACGATGATTTTCATTAACCTCTTATCCAGTCTGAAGTGTGCTGTTGTTGGCTTGTTTTTTTTTTTAATTACCTACCAGTGAGCACATTTCTGTTAAAGATAACTAAATCCAAGCACACGAAGGCGAGCACAGCCACACTCCCTCTCTTCCGAACTACCCAAACACGCACACACCACCTCTTTCGTCCCATGTTTTAAAGGCAAAGCCGAGCCGCTCGGAGTTTCCGCAGCCGCGGCTCATTTAATCTTCCAGGAGTCCGGCAGCACTCCCCGCTCCCGTCCTCAACACACTGTACATTAAATCGGGAAAAAAAACCCCAAAATAACCCGGAATACGTACACTACTACTCCGGCCACGATAAGCAAAGGCGCTCCAGGTCCCCGGCACGGCCCCACCTCCTCGGTATCGCTCCTCAAAGCCATTTAAAAGCCTCTCTCTCTGCCCCCCCCACCCCTCCCCGCCCGCCTCTCCCGGCCTCACCGGCAGCACCGCGGGCAGCGCGCTCCGCCCGCCACGCGCTGCCTGGCCACCCCGGGGGAGTCGGGGGGCGCCGCGCCGTCTGCCCAAACTTTCCGGCGGGCCGGGCAGCGCTGCCCGACCCCCGCCCGGTGGGGATGGGGGTGGGGGGAGCGGGGGCCGACCCCTTCTCAAGCCCGGCAG
Organism: Syrrhaptes paradoxus; assembly: GCA_013400615.1. NCBI lineage: Eukaryota > Metazoa > Chordata > Aves > Pterocliformes > Pteroclidae > Syrrhaptes > Syrrhaptes paradoxus. The sequence continues at coordinate 18,384 of VZTO01021763.1, read as the reverse complement.
CCTCCCCCGTGGCCCGGTCCGGCGCCTCCTTACCTGCGCTGGAGCCGGGCTCAGCCCCGCCGGCGGCTCGGAACGGCGAGCCTCGCCCCGCGCTCGCCTCCCATGGCGGGGCGGCGGGCAGACGGCCGGCGTCCGCTTATTGCTGCCCGCCGCCGCCGCTGCCGCCTCGGCAGACCTGCAAAGCCTGTCAGCGCAGCGCGGCGGCCAGCCGATCCGGCCCCGCCGCCCCGGGGGCGGGCTCCGCCGAGGGCCCCGTTTTTCTCACATGGCGGCCGTGCGCCCCTGTACCCGGGGGCGGCGGCACCGGGTCAGGACGGGGCGCCCCCTCCCCTCCCTCCGCCGCTGTGCCGGGCGCAGGGCGCGGCGCGGGGAGGGGACTCGCCGGGGGGCGGCAGCGCCTGGTGCGGCCGCGCAGCGCCCCTGCCCGCCCCTCCCCGCACAGTCGTCCCGCAGGGCCCCACGACGGGAAAGCGGGGTCAGCGTGGGCTTTTTCGGGGCCGGGGTGAAACTTTTGCCGGCGTCAGTTGGAGAACGCGAGCTTGCTCCTGGCGCTGAGCCTGCGCGGCTGGATGCGGCGGGGATGGGCGCTGTCCCCGCGGTGCGAGGCCGTGTCCCTTGGCGGGGGGCGCGCGTGCCCGCCCGGCACAGCCCCGCGCACCTGCGGCGCCTCGCTGCGCACCCGCGGTGTCACTGAGCCCCGGGGGTGGGGGGGGCGGCGGTGTGGCAGCGCTTCATCGGGGCAGCGCAGACACCGACACCGCGGCGTCAGGGTGCTCTGTCCTGACTCCGTCCTGCCAGCCTTTTTTTGGCAGTGAGGGGGTATATGATTGACTGGTTGGAATATTTACTTGTGCTTCTGAACGGCCGGTGGAGACTTTCGTACTTAAATATAGCTGTGTCTTTCTCCTCTGTACTTTCTGATACAGAAGATGGGCAGAGCAGTCTGTCATGAAGATGATGGCTGAAACCCAGATAGACTGTTGGGACAGCACTGCAAAAGAAGAGCTAGAGAGTGATCTTTAGGCGTGGTGCTTTTGTTCTAGAGCTCAGCAAGGGCTTGGAACCCGAAAGGTTGTTTATTCATGTATTTATTTATTTTTAAGCCGCATTAGATGACATACCACTATACTCTTCCATGAGTTTTGCTTGACAGAGTAGTCCCAGCTGCGCTAACGCTTCTGTCACAGTACCTCTATCTATCAGCCTGTTGTGCCCTATTTGTGGCTGGGGCTGGATTTCCCAAAGCACGTGGCACTATAACTGAAATTTTTAGGCAAGCTAAAATTTTTGCTTTTTCTTTTTTTTTCATTTAAATGGTAGCACTGCAATATTGGTACTCAGGAGGGCAATGAAAATCTGCTGCATACTAATGTTTCACACTAAGTACCTTCATGAGTGCCTGTTATTTGTGAAAACCCAGACACTTAAACAACTCCACAGGAGGATGCAGGTGGTAAACTCTTTGGGCTGCTGGGTTCTCACTATAAACATCTATGGGTCCTGTGTAGTTTACAAAATTATTTCTATTGACACAATATCATATCTGTCAGTAAGATATTCACTGGCTAAATAAGGGTTTAATCTTCTGAAGTTTTAAAATACAAACCTAAACCTTTAAAGGATATGAAGCAGTCAAAATAGGTTGTGCTGGTAAGATGAAATTCCAGATTGCTATGGGGTTTCTAGACTCTGAATTTCAGAGTTAAGCTAGACCTTTCTTGTTGCCTGACTAATAACTGGTAAGAAGTATTTGTCTTCAAATCATCTGTCATTACCTCTGAATAAAGAATGGAATCTTAGCCTTTTCTAAAAACAGTAATTTTATGCCTTACGTAGCTTAAACTCTGCTGTGGAGTGAGCAGCCAGTACACCACATCACTGATTCTAGAAGAACTTGAACAACCATCCTAACTTTGTGTTTACAAGCATGTAAGCTTTGCTGTCAAGCACCAGCTAGCAGTGGCTAGAGCAAGACAGAAGGAAATAGGGGACTTGGTAAGGCAATGCTGCTTCTGGGATAAAGAGGAGAGCAAAGACAATTTATGGTTCTGATATTTTCACGTGTTCCCAGGTCAAACTTTGATACAAAATCAGAGATCGTAAGCATCCTGGACTCTCTTTGCAGGAGCTCTGCTTCTCCCAGCTCTAATTACATGACACGCAGATCAGCCAGGGCTGAAAGTTCCAGATACCGCTGTGTGACACAAAGGGCAAAGCCTCAGAGCACTTTCATAGCAACAAACTGCAGTTTGTCGTAGCTTTCTTGGCAAAGAAAGAGGTAAATACCCTCGTTTCTTTATCTAAAAGATTTCTCATTCAGCCTCTGTTTATTCAGATTCATAGGTATATTAAGTGACAGGTGGTAACAGACATTAGGACCCTTGCAGAACTGAGACCTGACCACAACATTAGTGTGATGGTATCAAATTGCAGTATATTATAGTCCAAATGGTCAAACAGCAGATTTTTAAGGAATGTTTGTTGTTAAGTTTGAATTCTGAACTAGAAGCAGAGAGAAAGATGAGAATCTATTATTTGAGGGCCACTTTTAACAATGTCTTTAATGTGAGTTTTATACTCCCAGTATAACACAGAAAGCCCTGGAGGTTGAAGTCCTGTTTACTCACAGAATAGATATGGCATAAAAACACAGGTCCAGGTTTCCCCAATCTTCTCTCCCCCTAGGCAACAGTATGAAGGACAACTGTGTCTCTGGATGAGACTCAAATTCTGCATCTTGTTCAAGATACTTTCCCTTCTGCTGGGTCTTGTCTGTGTGATGAGAACTTTGCATTAGCTAAATAAGAGCTGTCATGTGCACAAAACAGTCTATGCTGGTTTTAGCTTAATTTTACTAGGAATTGGCTTACTTATACTAGGAAGTTGCTGAACATAAAACAAAGAGGAACTCAGTAGCTGAGATTAAAATGGTGCTGGCAAGGCTTAGAGCAGGATCAAGGCAGTGAGAATGGACATCCTTGCTGAAGATAGCTGGGTGTTAGTCAGAAAAACTTGATTAAACATCTACTCCATGGGATTAGAGGGACCGAAATTTTGAAAAATATTTTTGGAAAGTAGCCTTGGCCTGAAAGATGGGAACCCAAACTTAGGATATATCCTTTATCAAGTTAAAATCGGGTGTTTGCCTGGTTAATATCAATATAAAAACAAGACCTCACAGCTGTGAAGGCACGTCATCTGGACATCTAAGAGCACTGAAGACAACCATTTTTAGCCTAATACATAGATAAAAGGAGGATATGTACATGCTCACCCCAGCATGGACATGCAGCCCCGACACAGCAAGGGATCTCCTAAGACCCACATCCCCTCACATGATCTCATCTAGGGAGTGTGCCCCATCTTCCCTGTTTTAATAAAAGATGTATCCCCTAGTGTCCCCTGTCCTCGGTGAGAAAACAGGGAAAGAAAAGAAGAGGAAGTTCAATGAGAGCCTGAGAAGCCGGGCAGGGCAGGTGGAGGGCAGAAGAAGACCCCCAGAGCAACTGGGGAGCTGGGGGCAGGGGTGTTTACAAAACCCCACACAATAGCAAGATTGGCTTTGGTGACAGGGTGTCTGCTGAGCCCTGGGTGAGGACAGGGCATATTCGGGGGAGCTGTGCAGCAGGAGGTCTGCACTGGCTGTGCCCATTGATCGCAGCAGCTCTGAAGCTCTGGAACCTGAGACGGGAGGAAATGTCCCCAAAGCGTGACTCCTCTGGGAAAATGGATGGTCATGGCTCTTTATTTTGCTTCGTTTCATTATTCCTCCTGAAAAGGAAGGGAGTTGTTATATGAAAGGTATTTTTTATTGTGGTGCTAAAGTGGCAGTTGTTCAGGCAGGTTCACATCACAGCCTTCGAAAGGTAGCAATTTGTGCAATAGTATTAGTCCAGCTGTATGAAATGAGGCCTTCAAATAGCAGTCAGTCTGAAGGCAGAAAGAGAGAGACAAAGCCAAGGTACGTATTACTCTAACAAATCATGTGTGTTTGAAAGCCTGGATTATATATAAGCAGTTTAAACAACTCTTAAAAAAAAAAAAAGGCGAGCTTCCATAACTATTTTTAAACTAGGTTAGCTTTCATCTTTTTGTTTTTATTTCTTCTATTTTCTTTATGCCACTTGTCAAAGAATACTGAATGCATACTGCTCCAGTTCTTTCTTTTCTCTCTAGTCTGATGTCTCTGTAGTTGACTGATAAGTAGTTTTTGAAGTAGTATTACACAAGCTGTAGTTACAATCGTGTCTTCATTAGTTGTTTTTAAATTATTCAGTTTATCACAGATAATTATATGTTACAACATTTTTTTTTCTGCTTTACGTGCATGAAAACAAAACTTTAAAAACCTGTCATTTAGAGTTTAGGCTCTTCAGTGTGAGGACTCTGACTACACTTTTATAAATCACAATTTGCATGCTGGGAAATAAGTAATGATTTTGAATTTTTCTTAGTATTTGTAATACAAAAACAAAATTTCTGTAGACTAGTGGGAGTTTTAAACTTTAGAAGACGTAAGTTTATGAATAATCTTTTAAAGGGGATTTTTGCTGCTACTGGTTGATGTTCTAAGAACTCCCCCTTTAGCTTATGATTTCTGTCATTATTAAGCAAAATGTAAATACAATGGAAATAAAGCACTTAACATTTTTTAAATTAAAATATCCTAATTAAAAGTATTTATAATGAGGCTTGTTCCAAAATGTGGGAAAAAAGGCTGGTTTTATTTTAACCAACTCAGAAAAGCTCTTTTTCTTTGGTGAGATCAATTTCTCTGCCTCTCAGCTCTGAGGAGACTCTAATGCACATATTCCACCTTACTAACAGTTCCCCTCTAGGTCCATGAGAGAGAGAGGGAAATACATGCTGCCTTTTTGTATACCAGATGCCTACGATTCTGCTGCTTTAAATCACTTTTCTATTCTTACATGCCCATTGCATCTCTCATGGAGGTTTTCCTAATACAAACTTCAGAAAAGTGTTATTACCATCTCAGCCACAGTAGTTAAATAACATTAAAAATTGCATAGTGAAACCTTGGGAGAGCGGGGAGGAATCAATTCAGGACCTGCATGTATGGGCTCATTCTAAGGAAAATAATTGTCTGTTCAAAGCGCAGTATTTTGTGCTTGTAATTACAGGACATGAGAGTGATTATAAATGGATTTTGATGCACCTATTTTCACTACAATTTCAGTAGCCTGGGGAACTTGGATCTTAATCATGGCTCACAATAATATTTGATAATTGTGACTTTTTGCCTGAAATGAGGTAACAAAACATTTTTGCATGCACATACACATGGACATGCACAAAATAACACAAAACATTTAAATACATGATCTTTCCTATAAGCATAGTCTGTAGCGTATCTTATTCAAATACTCATGTTGACTTTATTAGTGTAAAAACATTAACTGTATGGTTGGTAATTGTAAACTCTTGTCTCCCACAAAGATAACCCCTTAAAAATATTTTTTAAAATGTCTTCTACAGTTTTTGCATAATCAAACATGTGAAATGCTTTATATTGCAACTGAACTATTTTTTCCCATCTTTTCCTTTTTATTGGGGAAGGTGATGAAATGTATGTTGAAATGAAGTTTGCCAAGTCAAGATTTTGAAAGTTAAGGAAACCACAGTATGTGTGCAAAAGCCTGTGTTATTCCCATGGCTTGTAGAGTTAGAGTATAACCAGCAGACATCTGATCCTGTAATATAACTGTTTGCAGACAGGGAGAACCATCATGCCTTTTCGGGGATATTCTCCTAAACTTACTGAGCATAAACCCTGAGATACGAAGCCTTCAGCGATAAGCTTTCCAGAACACACCTTCAAACTTTTCCTATTCTTTGCCCTCATTTTCTCTCGTTTTTACTATCTAGTTTGTAAGAACTGAAGCTTTTGCAATGACACTTCATGCATAATGCATACCCATCTTATCGTGCTCCCCTCCTTACTTTTTGAACCTGCTGGCTAAGTTCAGCCAAACGTGATGAAGGAATTGAATTCTTTAAGCTTCACAAAAAGAGCTGGATTGGTAGAGAAGAGCAACCTTGTACTGGTTGTCACTGAAGATGTGCTGTGACCTCATCCCTCTGACACACCAATGACTCCATATGAGACCATACCCATATAAATGTCTAGGCAATGCTAGACACATAGAGCTAACACCTTCTTGGATGCTGAAGTTAACTGATTTAAAGACACCAATCTATAAGAAAATTCTGCTAATTTTGGTGTTTAAATCCTTTTCCTTTCCTGTCATTACCCTTTCCTACATTACTGTAGAAGTCCCTGTATCCCTTAACAAGTGCTTCGGATGTGGTACCAGGTACGAAGTAGATTATTTTGTTGCTTTTTATAAATCAAAGGTCCAGTGAGGCCTTTAAATTAATTCACATACATTTGATAATGTCATAGCTTTAAAAAGCAGGTAAATTACGATTTGTAACATATTGAAAGTTTCATGAATTGCAGATTGCCAAGTGTTCTGCCTTTAGATCTAATGGCTGGAGATTATTATATTCAGGACCTTCTGCAATCACAGAGGCTGGTGATGCAGTCTTCTTTCTAATGCAAAAGGTTACGTGGCTCAGAAATCATGATTTTGCTACAAGCTATCAGAGCAGAACAAAAAAAAAGTCAGAATAAACAACTCTTGGGCTAGAACTAGCTGTTGGAGCGGGTCCAGAGGAGGACCACAAAGATGATCAGAGGGCTGGAGCAGCTCCCATATGAGGACCAGCTGAGAGAGTTGGGGTTGTTCATCCTGGAGAAGAGAAGAAGTTATGTAAAGCTCCTGCTTCTTTCTTTTATTCCCTTTTAAATGCTCCATGTACTAGTCCACCTTGACTTTATTCCCTTTTAAGATACTGAGTGTGTAGCTGACTAGCTGGTATACTATGTCCCTTATACATGTATAAAAATTTGGGTGCTCATTTGTGCAAAAACTTGGTGCCTAGGTCAGTTGTTATCACCAGGCCTCAATGTGTTGATGTCCTTAGGAGCACTGTAGCAAGCAGGGCGCTCAAGTACCATGGTACAAAGTCTATCATCAAAGAAATAGAGGTGTTCTGTAATTGTGGTAATGAATGCAAGTTGGTCATGCTGGGTGAGTTTACTATTGGAAGAAGATAATGGGGAATAACACAGTGTCCCTGGTTACCCACAGTACTGCTTCAGTTATTACAGGCAGCGCCTGGTGAATAGCTGATTTTTCAGATTAGGGGCTTGCAAGATCAGTGAGGAAAGCAACAGCTTAAATGCTCACAAAAACTCCACTGTGACACTAGTGACTAGTAAAACACTATGCAGAGCTACAGGTTCCCTCCCTCCCTTGCCTGAGGACATTTAATCCCATAGTCCTACCTTCCCTAACCACCAGGCTACTGGTGATTAATTTCTGACTTAACACTGTTCTGCTTTTTGTGTATGAAACATTTTGTTGGAGAAGAGACCAGGACTCGGTCATCACCACTGTCAAGGCAGAGCAACTGCAGCAGGAAAATATAAGCAAACCTCATCTAATGCTGGTCTACAGCTCTGCTCAGAGCTTAGAAGCAGTTTGAATTCAATATGTGTTTTTTCTTCTAATAGTTCTGTGAAATCTAACCCTAACCAGAAAACATTCCATAAACATGACCCAAATAAATTTTCATGTGGACAGGGTCTTGTGCCTAAAGTTTCAGTCCCTACTTCTGCAAAGCCTGTTCAATTTGTTTCTAGAATAGAGGTCATAGATGAAGAACTGCCAAAAAATATGGCTAAAAAAAATTTTTAAAGGTGTGTCTTACTCTAGGAGTAAAATGTTTTTTGGAGACATATAAGGATGTTAAACCAAATTGTCCATAAATTGGTTTGCCTGAACCAACCAGCCCTAACCTGGTAATCCTCACAGAGTGTTAAGCTCTTGCCTTTAAAGGTTTTCAAAATACATCCTTCCTTCCCCCATTATTAAAATTAATGAGGCTTTAACACAATTACTGAATCCTAAAGCAGATTCAGGCTGCTGAACCAGTGTGGCAATTTCATACAGAGCTATACCTCAGCTTCTGCCTAAGAACAGCAGCAGCAGTAGACAAGAAGAAAAGGAAGATGAATACATCTGGTACCTTCAAGACTCAGGAAGCCTTTCGACTGTCCTGGTTAGCCGAGCAAGTAACTGCAGTAACAAGGAGCCAGTTTGCCAAAGGACCTCAGCCTAGTGGGCACTGAACTGCTCTAAAAAACTTGTCAATTAGTATCACAGTGGAAAGGAATGTGCAGGACTCCTGAAAATTTTGCCCTTAGCATGCCCTAAAAACGCTGCCCAATTCTTTTAGTTGGTTCTTAACCGCAGTTCAGCCCCCATCACTGTTTTCTCCAAAATAGCTGTCAGATGAGAAGGCAATCTAGGTGTTGACATTGAAATGAGCTTTGTTTCACTAGCTGTTTGATTTCTGAAACTTAGCCAATTACAGTTCTTTTTTCCTCATGTCATCTTTTGTCTTCCTTTTATTACAAGGCTCCACTTAAATTTATTTTTCCTGACAGATTCAAGAACAGGTGTTTATTTGTACATTTACCATTTTCATGGACTATTGGGATGAATTCTAGAACTTTTATTCAAGAAATCATTTGTTTGGTTTTTTTTTTTTTTTTTTTTTTCTGTTACACCAGCAACTTCTACATAAAGATCATTCAAAGAACTGGGAATTTAAGTTATTCCCCAACGCTAAAGCTATTATACCATTCACTCTTTTATGCCTGATATTCTGTTGGAGTTTTATTTTCCTCCTGTATCTGTTGGAAATCAATCATTTCCAATAGTGGGTTGGTTTTTTTTTTTTAAATTAAGGAGGCTAACAATTGAAATAAATTATAGCCACAATAGTAGATGCCCTTGCCACTACTCCATCACACACTGGCTGGGGCCTTTGGAGAGATCCTTATATAGTGGCTTGCAAACACCCTAAGCAGTCACATTTCTCTCTGTAAATTAAATTTCTTTAAAAAGTTTCATTTTATCCTGAGGCTGAATTTCTGTTCCAGTAAATTCTGATCTACAGAGACATCTGCTTCCCACTGAAGCTGATCAGAGCTGCAAGTGACCGATGCCTCTATAGCTCAGACCCCTAGGCTGGATTTCTCCCAGAGTACGAATATGTTATTAATACGAGCCAGCTATCTTTGGCTAAAAGCCTCGTGAAAAACACTTTTGTGCTTTTCACAGACGTGAGATGGTTGATTATGGCACAGACTCCCAACTCCCCTTCTCAAAGGTTTTTGCCTGGAGTTTATTTTAAAACACTTTTTTTTTTTTTTCTTCTAGTGAAGCCTTATGTAAGGAGTAAATGTGTAAGAACAGACTCTCAGAACTTTTCTACATTTTCAATTAAACAGAATTGAAGGAGATAAAGGGGAAAAAAACACACTGTCTTTCCTTCTCCCATGCTTTTTTCTCAGTTGGGATTAATTTTTCCTTAGAAAAATAGAGGTTATAACTGGTTTTAGAAAAAAAATGTCAAGCACACCTGATGTTTTAAACAAACAGTTCCTGCTGTTAAACAAATCCATGGTGAATTGTAGATGGAAGAAAAATCCCTGAAAAAGAGGCAAAAATCCAGTTCACCAGGTCTCTATCTAGGCTCTTGCTTTGGTACTAATGGGATTTCTTTGATAGGTTGACTCAGGCTTTTGATAGAAGCAAGATTTAATGAGAATATGTTCACAGCTTCTTTACTGCCTTAGTTCATATGTTTGGTTTCCAAGTTTGATGTTACATGTTGCTTTTTTAGAGTCTTCATTGCACAGATCACAGCTGTAATTTAATTTCTATGCTCTTTAGTGCTGCAATGCTCAGATTACACAAGAAAAAGCTACTCTGTTTTTATGTGCACCTGACAGAGATCGACCTGTCAGAAAGTTGGGTTCAAATTAAAGAATAGTATTTTGCCCTTATTTTTAGCAACTCAAGATTGCAAAACACACCACAGCATAAAGAAGTTGTGTGGATAGATATGTTACTCTTTTTATTTGCCAGTCAGCAGCTGGACAGTCAATTGAATTATTATAAATATTTTATTATTTGCTTGTTGAGTTATGGCAAATGGATCCCACAATTCTTCTTCATCTTAAAAAGAGTTTTCAGTAGATGATTCAGGAAGAAACCTGCTTTAGATGATCCATTAAGTTCTTGTCTAGAAGAGAGAAATTTAGTGTTGTGCTGGTGTGAGGAGCCCTCAGTCCTCAGGGTTAACCGATGGAATTGCTGAAAAGAGGTGTCAAAGACAAACAGTCAATTATATCAAGGCTTTAGGAGCTTGGTAACAAGCCTCAGGTCAAATCTCTCAGTACAGATATATGCAATATTTTGTCAGCTGCAGTGGTGCTGCATCAGGGAGAGAAAATGTAGTAATACAGGAAAAGCTGGAGCACTTTGTCCAACTTTCTGGGGCATCACAACTTGGATTTTTCATATTCAGAATAGAACTAGAATAAAGAAATAATGAATTATTTTATCTCTGTCATCTAAGAAGAATTTGAAAAATAGATCTGAAAATGTCATCCCAGAATTTTGTACTTTAAATCTTAAAACAAAATAAAATAAAACCCTACAAACCCCACCAAAACCCCCCCAAACAAAAATCCTCTTCCTTCCTCAAATCTTTTCCCTCTCCCACACAATAAAACCTCACTGGAATTAAAAATAAAAGATATCTCAACTTTGCCTGGAGAATTGCTCTGGCAATGCCGCAAGCAGCCTGCCTGGGAAAAGGCAGGGAAGCGAGAAGAAGGCAGAGGGCCAGTGGGCAGGTTTCATGGGGAGGATTGGGCTGGAACTTCAGCATAATCACACTGTTTTTGCATAAGCCTTTGATTTTTTGACAGGTATGTAAATTCATAGAAAAGTATGGTTATGAAGTTGACTGAACTAGCCCAATCTTCTGTTTTACTGTCTCTATTTAGAGAAGATTGGGCTAGTTCAGTAAACTTCTCATTTTCATTCCTGAAAGTTACTTCAGTAACACTCTCAGTGCTGCATCTTCATATTGTCCAGCCCCACATCTATGATTTATAGACCTCAACGTCTCTCTCCAAATCCAGGATTATTCACATAAGGGTGGAGAAAGAAATACATACATCAAAGATCACCCAGTGGCACTGACTCACTGGCAATTCATAAGGGCAGTGAGAGCATAAACATGAAGATTTCCTGTATTCTCTGCAATTGCCCCAACCACCGAGTAACAGTTATTCTGCTGCCACCCAGTTACCTCCTGATGAAAATTCCAGTGAAGCAGCTGCACTTCCATGGCTGCATTCAGTCTGACTCAATCAATCAGGACTGTTTGACAGAAACTTCTCATTAAAAAGTCTCCTTCCAGCAGACTGCAGAACTCTAAGGCTTTCATTTGCAGAAGAAAAGAATTGCTTCTGTTTCTTGCTTTCAGTTCTGGCTCAAGGTAGACGTACTAGACCTTTTCTCCTCCACTGTTCTTCTTTGAGTGTCTGGGCTTAGTTACAATATTGGTTTTATTCAGCTGCTTCAACAGATTTACTCCTGTGTGCATGTAAAGTAAGAATAGAATGAGTCTTCCCATCATCCCCCTTTTATGCCATACACCCTTCTCCTCCACAGTATCCAAAAAGTAGGTACAACCCAAGTGTGCATGTATGTATCAGTGCACATACGTTCTTAGTACTGATGGTAACAAGATGACCCAGCATATTGTATTCCTTCATTACCCTCACTGGAGAATAAGATATTTTAGTTTTGTAAAGGAAATAGAAACCTAGACATCTCTTTGAAACAAACTTCGTGAGGAGCTCTCAGAGGAAACAAGGCCGTAGCAGAGAAGCTAAATTAATTTTTCATATCTGTTCACTGTGGGAGAATCTTTCTTTACAGGAGTGCATCAAAGGTTGTATCTCAAACTGAAGGTTTCAGAACAAAATTGATATAAAGAACAGCAATCGTTTCTCAGGATTCAGCCAAGAGTTCCTGCCTAATACTGAACTTAACAGCAGCGTGCAATTTCTAATATCAGCCTTGGTATCAGAAGGATGAAATGTGAACTTCTTTAAGGGTTTCATGGGGTTCCAGAGACAGCAGAAAAGCCTGACATAATGTGAAAATCTGTAGAAGAAAATCTGACTTATGTATTATCTAAAACAATAGTGAAGAATAAAAATAGTAGGCGTATAAGCAAAATAATATACTATGGAGAGCCAAGGAGGACATTTATGCCTCACAAATCTGTTGTCATTCTTTGAGGAAACCAAGAAGTATGTAGATGAACATGATGCAGCTGATATTAATCTGGAGGGGAGAAAGCTTTTAAAAGGCCTTCACAAAAGACTTTAACTAAGATGGGTAAAAGGGAAGGCATTCTCATGAACTAATAATGGCCTAGAACACAGGGGAAAAGGTCAGGAATAAAGCATTAGTTTTCACAGTGGAAGGAAATAGGCATCTGTGCTGGACCGTGTTCATTCTACTGTATTCAAAAATGATCTAGAAAAGGGATAAGATAGGAAGAAAGTAGTCTGAGGGGTAAAAACAGAAGCTGACTGAGAACCATTGCAGAGGATGTATTATACTAAAAAAAAAAAATCAATAAAATGGAAGATGAAATTCTGCATCAGTAAAGCAAATTGAAGCATGAGGGGAAAAAAAATCAGCTGGTCCATAATAATGAATTGTAAAGCAGCTGCTACCACTCAGGAAAGATTTTGGAGTTATAATAGGTAGCTCTAAGAAACTATCAGCTTGATGCTAATCAAAAAGGGCCTAGGATGTTAGGCATTATTTTGGAAAGTGTGGAGAACTGTCATACATGCAGTTTTCATTCCCATCATCTCCTGATGAATACACTTAGCTGAGGAAAGGAACAGAAATAGATGACAAGCACGAACAAAGAACTCGGCCAACAAAGAAAGACTGCATATACCAACACTCCTCAACCTATAAAAGAGATGACTGTATGAAAACATGATAGTCAGGAGTGACATGAAGAAGGTAAATAAAGAATTATGATTCACCCTCTTCATATTAGAAGAATTAGAAGAAAGCAAATGAAAACATGTTTTGACCATGCCTTCCATATTGAACTGTGAAATTGGTTGCCAAAAGACCTTGGGGATAGAAATGGCTTCAGGAACTCACTGAGATACAGATACACAACTACACAGTATGCTAGCTCTACTCTCCCTTTGTCGTTTACTACTGTCCCCTTTCAGAGGAAGATACCCAAATTTGCAGTTTTAGTATAGCACACAACGCCAGGTTTGGTGTCCTGTACTGCACTAGCAAGGGGTCGTGTATCTTCCCATCTCCTCTAGGAGGCCAGTGAAGTGCTATTTCAGGAATTATTCTGCATGTTATGGACTTCTTTCCTAATAGTTCCTCTGAAGTTAATCTTATGTTCAGAGCAGTGGGAAGCTTCCAGTTACATTGCAACTTCTGGCACAATGCAGTACTTCATCTCCAGTTTTCTACAAGATACTGTCTTGTAATATTTTGCACGTTTTATGTTTTTAGGATTGTCTCAGGAATGCTTACAGTGTCAGGCAGCATATTAATATTTGTTATTGCAATTTTTCTAACCATTTTTGTAAATTAGTTTAGTGCTTGTGACCAACTTTGACCTGTGTAAGTTTGGAGACAAATTATGATGAATTTCCAAGAAGAATAATGAAATGCCTTTAGGACGGTTTTTCCTAAATATAGGAAATAAAAAAAGAACAAGATGGAATGAAGCAAAAGGGTTTAGATAAAACATGAAAAAATTGGAAGACTTTGACCATAAGGAATCATTACTTATTAAAATTCCATACCCAAATGCAATGACTATATATTAAATGTGTTACATAAGGTATAATTGACCACCCAACCAGGATGGTGGTAAAGACTGCATAATGCTGAAAATTATTACATATACTGTAAATATAGAAAATTCAGTGACAGAAGAACTTATCCCCAGTGGTAAGCTTTTGTCTACATTTCAAAAGAAGTAATGGAGAGACAAGATGTTTAGACATTTTAATGGATTTGCACATTATGTTAGATTATATCTTGGAACAATAAGAATTTACAAAGGTGAAATTTAGTCCCAAGGAACGCAGAACCTGGTAAATGTGTATCTGACAATGATCAACTCTGTCACGGTAGTTAAAACTCCAAAACATCGACTATATAACGTTTAGCTTCAAAAAAGGGAATTACAGGAAAAGCTATGAAAAAGGACTGAAAGAAGCATTGGAAATGGTAAAATGCTTTCAGGTATCAGGAAGACTGTTTAGAGACACCATGTTGGTGGCCCAGACTAAACCAAGATTGCCTATCTAGAAGAGATACCAGAACAAGAAAAAGATGGTGTAGTTTTAATAGCACAGTAGAGGAGGTTAACAGAATTAGCAGACTACTTCAAAGTTTGAAATCATGTTCAAATGAAGGAAATATGAAACTGGTGGTATAAACTTTACT
>VZTO01021761.1:41797-60231 GCA_013400615.1 Syrrhaptes paradoxus | reverse complement strand
TTTGCTTTCCTCCAGTACTCAGGCACCTGCCCCGTTCCCCACGACTTACCAAAGATGATGGAGAGTGGTCTAGCAATGATTCCGCCATCTCCCTCAGCACCCACAGGTGCATCCCATCTGACCCATGGATTTATGGGTGTCCAGATTACTTAACCGCTCCTTAACCCAGTCTTCACCTACCAAGGCAAACTCCTTTATCCTGACTTCCTCTGGGGCTTCAGGGGTACGGGGCTCATCAGGAAAGCCTCTGGCAGTATAGACAGAGACAAAGAAGGCATTCCGTAACTCTGCCTTCTCTGTATCTTCTGTCACCAGAGCACCCACCTCATTCATCAGTGGGCCTACATTGCCTCTAGTGTTTGTTTTATCTGCAATGTATTTGAAGAAGCCCTTTCTATTGTCCTTGACCCTTCTAGCAAGGTTTAATTCTAAGGAGGCTTTCCCAGTTGCCTCCCTCCACCCTCTGACAACATTCTTATATTCCTCCCAAGTGGTCAGCCCCTCCTTCCATGATCTGTAGACTCTCCTCTTGCAGTTGAGTTTGCCCAGCAGATCCCTGTTTAACCATGGAGGTCTCCTCGCACCCTTTCTGGACTTCCTACCTGTTGGGATGCTCCGATCTTAAGCTTGGAAAAAGAAGTCCTTGAACGCTAACCAACTATCTTGGGCCCCTTTACCTTCAAGTACCCTGTCCCACTCATATCAGGGAGGACACAGCAAGAAACAAGAGGAGGCCTTGACACTGTCCAAGCACTCTTCAGCAACTGCCAAAACACTACATGTGTTATCAACACTGTTTAGGTCACAAATCTAAAACACCAGCCATATAGGCTGCTATGAAGAAAATTAACTAAATTTCAGCCACAGTCACAGTTCAAATTATTATAAATCCATTGCAAATTACATACCTTGCAATCCTTAAAGGGAGTGGTCTTGGATTGATTTCTGCTAAAGTACTCATCAATGCGTGCCTGAAACTTTTTGGCAATGAGAGCACCATCTTCCCAGCTACATTCTGAATAAGGCAGACCCTGCCATTTGCAATAGTAGTCTGGATAACCAGCTGCTGATTTCTGATTTGAATGAGCTGCAGAAATACACCAGAGACATCTGATCAGCATTTTACTTCTGAAAGTAAACTTACAAACACACTCATTTTAGGTAATAAGACAAAAACACTCATTTTAGGTAATAAGGCAACATAAGCTATCGCCATAGCACAGACAGTATGCTAAATTTTCTATTTACCCAGAGTTTTGTTGAGGATTAAAAAGACAGTGATATTAATATTCTAAATTTCTTAACTACAAATGCAACATATAAGCAGTGAACATTCTCAACACTGTTTTCTGTCTGCAAGTTTGTAACATACCAATTATTCTTTCCACTATCTGATATTGCTTATGTAGATCATCTGTAAGCTCCTGCTGGCAGTTGTAATATTCCACATCTTCCGGAGATGCATTTTTCAGCCTGTGATGGGAATTAATTTACAGAACTTATTATACTGTATAGTTCTGAAACTAAGAAAATTTGTCAAATCTAAGGCTCTGAATGTAAGCATCACAGGAATGTTGCTTAGAGAGCTTCTCTGAAGGGACAACTTCCTGCTACAAAAGTGTTGCATCTGGCCTAGGTGCCTCATCATAAATGACTGAGAATGCTTATCAAGAGACAGAACTACTACAGCTACAGGTGGTACCAGTCATGCAGCTAATTCAGAATACCTATTCTCAATGATAAGTAGCATACTTTATAGGATATTTTCATGGAATAGTATTCAGGGTGACTCGTTCTGTAAGAATCACCTTAAGTTGCTAAAAATCCCACCAGTATTTGCTGATCATATTAAACATACCAATAAAACTGAACACCAAAAAAAGTGACTTTAAAATGCATTTGTTCAGGTTTTTGTTCTCAGCTTTGAACCAAGAAAACTGAATTCTTCGAAGTGATCTGGAATGGCTAATGCCCCAAGAAAATACTAATCTCTGCAGTGATTCCAGATAAACTCTGTTCAAAGGATAACGACAAAATTAGCAAAAGTTACAATTTATTATTTATTTTTAAACAATGCCCATCTTGTTAAAACTCCATTTATAACATGCACACACACTAAAATCAAATTCACAAGATTATCTTACAGGAACATGTTAAGGAAGCTTCAGCTTCTAAAGTTTTTGTCTTCCTTTCGCATAGACAGGAAAATACCCTCAAGAAGAGGTAACAGGTCTCAGAAACACAATGTTACAAAATAAGTATTGTGGAAGTATACATGAACTCACCATCGTTTTGTTTCCTGATCCTTTTTCTTATAATTGTCCAGTTTCTTCATTCCTTTAACATTTTGTTGCTTCAGTGTTTCCTCAGTTTCCCAAGTGTTATGGATATGTGACCAGCCTTTCCATTTAATAAGATACTGTATTTCTGCTGGCTCCTTTGACTTCTCAAACCCAGCATTTGGGTCACCATCTGCCTCCACTGCATAGATGGTGGTTGCAGCACCTGTGGCTGAGAAAGAAACCACATTATAAGCCTTAATTAAGTGTGCACTGTCGTAAGTTAGCCAGTAAGAAACGTAGTGTAGAAAACAATTAGTGATACATTTAGATGAACACATACTTGAGTAGTATCTACAGCTCTCATGTCATTGCTCTTTATTTGAACAATTATGATGCAGAAATGTTAACATATAAAAAAGTAGTCAAAAGAGAATCAAAAAAGCAACCAAAACTTTTGCACCTAACCTACAACATCTTCTCTTTTCTCATGAGAACTTTCTTTGCAGTTCTAGTTTTTAAAGTGATCACCAGGGAACGCTCCACTAACGCTGCTTGGTGTCTTCCCTGTTACATTACTCTCATCTCCAAGCATAGAAAAGACATCATGTTATGCTTGGTCAGCCTTGAGACATCAATAACTTACTACCAGGGATACTAATACATCTATTTCTTCCTCAATAGGTTTTACTACTTTTTCTGCCTTTATCTTACCTGGGAAAATTTTTCATTAAGTACAGTCTGTATCACAGCTGAAGCAAACTAGCTGCAGGAAAAGGCTCATTTCTGTGAGGACAGCAAGGTGAGGAAATGAGCCCAGCAAGCAACAGAGACTGGCAACAGCAAAAGAGCACAAGCAGCAATATCATTTGGGCAGGAAGAATATAAGCAGCTTAGTTCCAAAGGCTTTGACTGCAGCAATAACACTATGCATTAGAGCAGGACATGCTAAAATTTGTGACAGCGTGAGAGAGTAAAGTTGAGAGGAGGAAGAGCTCAAGTTCTGAGATGGGTCAGAAACTTTAGAGATTTGGTATAACTAATGGAGAAAGGGGCAAAGGGCCTTGGGTTGCTGGTTTAAGGGTTTTTTTGGTGTTTGTTTTTATAATTAGAATTCTAGTTTGCAGACTCAAACACACAAAGCAGAACCGCTACATACTGCATCCCATTACTGCTGGAAATACACGATGACCACTATTTACAAAATACTTGCAAGAGTTCACATGCAAGTGCATCACTGAAATTTTACATGCATTTTCTAGTCATTCCACACATTGCACTATATTGAGACAATTTGTACAGCAATAACTGAAATCATAACCTCAGTTGTTCAGCCTTGCCCACATAATCTTTCAGGGTTCAGGTTACTAGTCAACTCTCCTATCTAGTCCACTTTCTTCACTCCATTGTACATAATTCATAGTGATCAAGTATGACTAATCTGTACAAACACTGGTGTAACAATATGGTATGCATTTATGCAATACAGAGCTATCTTCCACTTAATTTTTACTTTCTGCTTAGGTATGCAATTCTACATTTTACTTTGCAACACTTAGAAGGGACTTCAAAAAGGAGCATCCTTATGACTACGAAAGACAAGATGATTTTTTGGTAACTTTAAAATTAGTGTTTACAAACCTCACACGTGACCTACAGCTGCAAACATTTGCTGAAGTTGCACCACAAGGCACTCCAGGATCTTAAGAACACCAACAATAACAAAAAAATACCTCCTTTTCGGCCAACCCTACTATCCATGAACTTCTCTATAGTTTCAAATTCATCATCTTCAGTTTGTGGGACATCTTCTCCACAAACTTCCAGCAAATCATCAGAATCTGTCTTTGCTTCTTCAGCTTCTTTGTAACTAACGTTGACTGTTGCCTGGCGACGAGATCCTCTCTTATCACAATCATCATCATCATCTTCCTCCTCATACTCCGATGAATCAAGCTGCCTCTTTTTTGGTCCTGCACACTTTTTCCCACTTTTTGGCTTAATTCTTGAAGACAATAAGATATGACACAACAATGATATTTCAACAGGGTCAACTATAGACCTTTTGCATTGCTTTCTGAATAGATGTATTTCATGAATGCTTAGTTACTCCACTTTCATTTAGAGCAGACACGAAAAGGTACACACTAGAAAGCATCGGTATACTAAGATCTTATGTAGCTTTAAAAAAATACTTTTTTTAATAATAAACATTAATGTTTTCATTTACATGTAGTATTAGTAGAGTACGAGAGTATCCAAATGCATGACTCCTTACCTGCTCGAAGGTTTCCGGCTTTTGACCTTGTTTTTCGGCTCATAGTCAGATTCACTCTCTTCACAACTGCTTTTCTCCCTATCTTCCTCTAATTCAGAATCAGAACCAGTTCCTGATACTGACCCTGATCCTGACATTTGCCAGTCTTCACTGTACATATTGAAAGACAGAAGAGTAACTTACATTATTCTTTTTTAAAATCAAGTATTCATCCACAGAGTATGCGCTGTAATTTCACAGAAATAAAAATATTTTAACAGTTATTCCAGCTGATGAGACAGAAAACTGCCATCAATAATATATAAGTAAAAATGTCCAATGGCTTCAAAGGGAGTTAGGACTAAATTTTCTGTTACCAAGAGGCAGATTTAAAAAACAAAATAAAACAAAATCTGGATTTCTACATAAAGAAATACATTTCAGCATAAAGAAATGAGTTAACACGATCTAAGAAACCAAAGCACTTAACAACCCTAACCGCAAACACACATATTTACCAGAATTTACACATGCTCAAATCATAAAGCCCTGTCATGTTATATTCTGGAGAGTCCCATATCATCTAATGTCTACGGTCCCTGTGGCCATGTGAAGAATCAGCAACTTGGCACAGGAACCAAAAAAGAGAGGCAGATTTTAGAAACGTGCAGAAAAGCTTGAATCGCAGCAACCTGAGTGGCACTGGCTCCCAAAAGCTTTCACTGAGCTCCCTGACAAGTGCTTCATAAGCAGGCAAGATACTATGAGTAAGACACTTGTGACTGAGCAGCAGGATCTCCTTGTTCCTGCTTAACTGAGACCTTCTACTTTGCAACAGGAAAGATGTACTTACTGAGAACAGTATCTTGCTTCAAACTCTCACTTTATACTGGCAGATTTAATCTTAATAGCTTCATGAAAAAGAAAGAAAAAAAAGTCTGGTATACATTATTGAAATGTTGCTAAATCTTTACACTAACATCAGTTTTAGGTTTACTTTGCAAAGGTGCTAGAGCAGTAGTAATGCTCATCAAAGCTTCAATATTGCCAAGAAATCTCTTCCTTAAATTTCCAGTCAGGAAGCCTAGGAATCAGTGCTTTGATCCCTCTTTTCTTCTGTCTTTTCTGTCTTCCAGGACATTGGGTCCTGGAGGAAATCACATTCCCATTGTTCCAGTCACCCAAGACAAATACATGTATTTATTGTACAGATGGCACATGGCCAACGCTAGAGAAGGTCTTATTAAAATACTTCTGCAAACAGTAAATTAAAAAAAAATAACAACATAAATCCATGACCTGTATTTACGTGGAAATATAAAAAAAAAAAATACAAAGTACCATCCTCTAAAGCTTGATCATGTACCAATTTATATATTGAAAAGTTTCCAATCTGCATGTCAGATAACAACTGCAGGCATACTTGTTCAGAAAAGCAACAGGACAAAAATTCAAGCACTCGATACACGAAGTGATTTGGTTACAGGTTCCTGAACTTAAATATCTTTCCTGGAACAGACTATGCTATTAGACGCAATCAAATTCTTAACACAAGACTGTGAATAACATTGCTAGCAAAGTACCATTTCGCGCAGTTAGTTCTTTTCTTGCACCTTTTTTTTTTCAGCTGCTATTTCTTTAAGATACTATACTGGCAACCCTGAACACTGAGATGATTCATGAGTTGGGAGGAGTGATAGAAAAGTTCAATTTCTACACACCATTCATAAAAAAAACCACAGGTCACTGCCTCTCACTGCCACGAGAACAACATATAATCCTTTTCAAAAACTTATGATCTATCACATAGAAGGAGCTTATTTTCAGTTAAAAGTCTTTGCTAGTCAATAAAGAGGATTACTGTCCGAACTATAACTTTTGTACATATCAGAGGGAAAAAAAACAAACAAAAAAAATTTGGCATTAAGTAAGGGATTCTAACCTAAATTTGTTGTTAGACAACCTACTTAAGTAGTTTCTCATTTCTGGAAGAACTTCTCAGGAAGGGCATTCAGCTCAAAAATATACTGCAACAAAGTATTTTAAAAATAAAAGCACCAATCAGAGCTTTTGAACAATACTGCAGACTCTTTTGCTTAGAAATTAACATAGTATAGATGTCCCTTTGAGACTTCATTTTAAATAGTCCAAAATGTTTATCAAAATTGGAAATGTAAGATCAAGATGAATTAAAAAGGGAAATGAAGCATTTCACGTGTGGAAAAATGAAGCATGAATTATGAGCATACGTCACTATGACAAAATATGTGATATTACTTATGAAAATATCTTACTCTCTATGTTTTTTCTTCTTGGTTTCACTAGAAGAGTCATCTGTAGAATCTTCACTACCTGATGAATCCTGCTGGTGAAGAAAAAAAAAAAAAAAGCTAGTCATTATCACAAAAAGAATAAAGTACTTCTAACATTAAAGAGCTAAATCAGCTCGCACTTTCAAACTGGAGGCATACTATTCATGCTTTACCTGCTTCATCCCCTACAGTGTAGCTGCTAATGCAGAATGAGAAAAGGACTGCTATTGTTTTTGCACTTATGCAAGAATACACCGTGCCAGCAGAGCTCTAGAGAGCATAACAAAAAGACCCATCTTAAAAAATAAACCATTGTGCCTACATAAAAAGTCATAATTTAAGATGCTCCAAATTAATAAAGATGATGGTTCTATGAAAATCCTAACAAAATCTCCTACCCTCAGGAGCTTTCTCATCTTCTGTATTCTTTCACATTTAAACATCAGTTTAAGAAAATTTTGAGAACAGCAGGTTTCTTCTTTCTCTATGCTCAAAGAAAAAAACAAGAACCCTCTTAAAATTAGATTATCCTAAAACCAATCTCATGAAGTTTAGATTTAGATTAAGTTTTATTCTGAAAAACATATTTTGGAGAGAAAGTACTTAACAATAGCTGTAAATTAATGTTTTGATGATAGGTTCTCTGTTTAAGTTTTAATGAGCTGCTAAACCAGACAAAAACAGAAATTCCACCAAATGAGTGTGACTACAGTGCACTGATTTTGTAATGAGGAGAAAAAGTCTGCTTTATAAATAAATTCCATTTTATAGTCACTAGTGTCTCTAAAAGATGTTCCTACTGCATGAAGTCAACATTTCTTTAGCCTATGACTTAGGTTTTAAATTCCTAAAATACAGGTGTTGTTCTTAAAACACAGTTAATTCTTTTTGTAGTAACAATTTAAAAAAAATCCAAAAATGTAGTTTCCTACTCCATAAAAAATTTCTGAAAACCACAGCAGCTACCTTTACACAGAAACAAGTTGAATAAACTCTTCTAGCATTTTTAACTGTTTTTACAAACTCACAAAGCCAAAAACACAATGCAAGTCAGTACCATGTGGCTTGAAAATCACAGAACATCTACCTAAAAATCCCACATAATGAAGGCTGCTATAATTCTGGCACAACTCACTTTAAAACAAGTAACTAGAGACATTTTTACTCTTCTTTATTAAAATGTCAGTCATTGGAATGTTACTTTTATAGACTAAAACCAGACTTTTAGGCACACTTAGAGAAAATAACCTGTCTCCAGGCAATTTTATTCTAATATATGAGACAATGAGAGGGGTATATTTACATTTTAAAAATCTAAATTATGTTATTCACCTCTTCTGAACCACTGTCTGATGAGGCTGCCTTTTGTTGTTGCTGTTGCTTCTTGAGCACTGCTGATCTCTGCACAGCAAGTATACTTGGACTAGACTTCCAAAACTGAATAGGGATGGAGATGCAAGAGTCAGTTAAACATAC
Source organism: Syrrhaptes paradoxus (assembly GCA_013400615.1). Lineage (NCBI taxonomy): Eukaryota > Metazoa > Chordata > Aves > Pterocliformes > Pteroclidae > Syrrhaptes > Syrrhaptes paradoxus. The sequence goes on along the minus strand of VZTO01021761.1, from coordinate 51,907 downwards.
TAAAAGTCTCCAGTTTACCACATATATACCTTTCCAGAGTAGCATCATTATTAAAAATTATATTAAATTTTATCAATTAAAAAAATTCACTACGAAGTACTCTCCTTTTCTATAAGGGAAATTCTGAAGAGCAGAGGGCCAGAATTGCCCTCTGTAGCCACAGTTCGGAACAGACCCTCCGTTTGGGTCTCCACAGTCTTCCTGGGGCAAGCTCTCTGCCTGGTGGAGATCATGACAAAAACAGCGGTCACATGCTGCCAATAGACAGGTAGGACTCACAAGTGAGGAGGGGAAGGATTCCAGCACCCTGCTGCACAGCCTCCCACACCCCCTGCTGCAGCACCTGGTCTTTAGTTCTTCCTTCTCAGAGGAACCCTGCCTGCTCCCTGGGCTCCTAAGGCCACCTTATGTATATATTTCTTATGTGTAACACAGCTAGGCACATGCATTCACTAACCCAACCAAATTAAAATCTAATTAAAAACATTTCATTACCTCTTTATTTTTTTCAGATTAAAACTGCTCAACACTAACTGCACAGAATGAGTTTTAAAATAATTTTTTTCCTCCACAAAGGATTCATTTATATGTTTTGTTTACCTCTGATCCATCAACTTTCGGTGGTTTAGCTTGAATTCGTTTCTTCTCTCTAGAAGTGTCAGACTCTGATTCTGACTGAGTGCCTGATTCCGAACCAGAGTCAGAGCCAGAGCTGCCTGACTGACTGCTGCTTCCGTCACTACTGCTTCCAGAGCTTGAACCAGATTCAGAACTTGATGCTGACCTGGACTCGTCATCTGATCGGCTGGAATAAGAAGTTAGTGTTAGAATTACACAATTGCCAAGATACTGGGATTAAAATAAAAAAGTCACCTCAGCAATATAGCACCTTTCACCTATAAATCAATAGATTAGTTAGACCAGACAAATGGGTAGCACACAAACAGATGCAGTTGATTAAATAACTTGAGATGAATAAAGTTCAAAATAAACAAGAAATGAGAATTCAGAATGCAATCAGTGGTAGAAATGTTTCTTACCCATGCAAACTTTCCATCCCCACCCGGTCAAAATCCTTGTTTAGCTCGATCAAACCCCATATATACACACATACCCCTCTTAACAGTTAAGCCACAAAGACCAGTCCAACTAAAATATATTAAGATTATTTTCAATTTTTATAGATCAGCAGTACTCCTAAAAAAATAAAAAATTAGAAGCACATCTCTCTCTAAAAGAAACAAAAAAAAAGCTATGTGGATCATGTTTTCCTGTTAAAATAACAGTAGTAAAACTCCCCATACAGACAACTTTGAATTTGACACTGATGGTATGACTTGTGCCAAGGCACCTTCCTTGACATATACTTGATCTGCCGTATTATTCCACCTTTATATTCATTTTACACACAATTTAACACACAAGGCGGGACAATATTTAAAGAAAAATATTTATTTCAGGACTATTCAAAAACTTAGAAACATTTGGTTTTCTGTAACAACTTCACAAGTACCCACGTCAAAACCTTAAGATTCCTCATAGGTTACTATTACTATATTTCAAAGATATAATGAAAAAAAAATTAATCACACCACAACTGAGCAAAACAATTTCAAATTATGAACACACTGTCTGCAAATGCTTAAAAACCAGAGTAATCATGAAGCCAGAACTGAAAATTGTAAAACCAAAAGCTAGTATCAAAACCTAGCTGATCTCTGTCAGCACCATTCAACTGGTTGACAGTCAGCTGGAGGCATGGCGGCAGGGAAAGAGGGCAGACTGATCATTCTCTGCCCTAGAACTGACAACGTTTTAAAACCACAAAACAAAGCAAAATCACTCCTCCTTTCTCTTTTGCCAACACCAACAAAATTGTACCAATAAAGAAGAAATGAAGCTATTCATAAACAGCATCTGTCAACTTTGAAAGAAAAAGAAACAGACCATGGAGAAGCTTCCTTCTTCCAAAGGAGGAGATAAAGAGAAACACACTGCTGCTGGGTTCCCTTCCACGTGCCAAGAGGAAAACTGGGAAGCAACAAGGTTGCTCCCAAACTTCCTATTCCTGTCACGAAAGGCCTACTTCAGGCATGGTGCTAGAACACCAACCTCACCTGCCAAATAAAGCAGGGTACTAGCTATAGAATATGACCAGAGTTCATACTTTTTGCCAGAAATTAATGGCACTTCATGACCATCTTCCAAACAGATTTTAATTGTAGTAGTGTTCTTGTACACAAATGTTACTTCACCTTTAACGCTGGGTAAATCAGACCATTATAAACCAACAGCATTTCTCAGCATAGCAAAGTACCATAAGGAAATGCCAGAGGGACTGTGCAAGTCAGCACTAACTATAAATGAAGAAAAATACAAGAAAATTCAGTATGGAGAAACCTTGATACACAAGTAAATACCAGACAAACAAGTGACAGTGCCAAAAAGCCACCAAAAATGTATAAATCCTACATAACCTCAGAGGAGGGGAAGGGAATCAAGTACTTCCATGCAGCACAAGGCTTGCCCAAAGAGGACAATAATAATGTGGATTACCAAATCTAAAAAAGATGCAAAACACTAAGCCATAAGGATGGTAATTAAGTTAGTTTTCCATACAGCAGTAAAATATTTCATACACAGTAATACAGTACTAACCATAGGTTCAATTCCACATGGAGCCAGAGGCAACCAAAACAAAGTACCTCTTCTCTAAGGTAACACGGGGAAACTGACACTGGAGTAAGCCATCTTGGTCAAATAACTTGCCAGCATGAGAGAAACATGTAAACCAGCTACCGGTGAGAACGGTGGAGAGCCTGGCAGTGGGGGCGGAGGCATGGAGAAAAAAATGCAGTTTACTTAGATAAGTAAGCAAAAATCACATTAGTCAGATTCACAGTAGGTTTTTAAGAGGAAATATTAGGTGGTTTGATGTTCTTCAATATAGGAATTAAGTGTCAAGTTCAAAAACAAAGGCTCTAAAATAGGAGAAAAGAGTCCAGTAGATGATGCTAGTTGCTCTGAGGTTGGATGCAAAAAAACCAACCAATTCCAAATCTTTTTCTTTATGGAGAGATCATCTAGCTATCATTTAAGGTATCTGTTAAGTAATAGCAAACTGTCAACAGGTGTGGATCATACAATATTCAATATTCAGACAAAATACACAGTCTCCTTATCTCATCAACTAGCTCTCAACAAAGCTGGGAGTCCAGGAATGAATTCCCATTAGGTTTATGAGCAGGATGAGCAAAGTAAGAGCTATTTCATAAACACTGCTTTTTGCAACAAATTGGCTTGATTTGTACAAGAGCAGACTATAACAACCCAACTGCATATCAACAGTTAACATAGAGCACGAGTAAAAAGCTTAAAGTCAATACTCAACCATTACTAATAAATGCAAGACTACAAAACAAACCAGCAGGTAGAAGGTAAAAGGGATGTGGATAAAAAGAAAGGAAACTACAAGTAACAAGAAGAACAAATAACGTTTACTACAACTGATTTAGGGCTGCCCTAATGACACCATGTATGAAGGACAATGCAGCACCATTACCATAGACTAATAGCTAATTGGTATGTAGAATGGAGAAAAACAGAAAAATAAAATTTAAAGACCATAGCGTCAATAACATCTCACTAAGCTTTATCTCAGTGTTAAATTAGCACAAGGAAATCAGAAAATATATGAGTAGCAGCAAACTAGGGAAACAGCAAGGACTTGCTAAAATATTTATCATCTTTAGATGCTACAGCAGTATTCATACATGCTTAAAAGGAGTTTGAAATTAATTAGTAAAAAGCACTACTGGAGTTCAAGCACACAAGCCCAGTCTATATTGAGCAGAGATTACTTCAACTCTAATCATCCAAATTAATACACACGCGTGAAACTACACTGGTATATACATGCCTGTATACCTCCTCACGTGCAACACATATTCACAGAGGTCTTGATGCAACTACAGCACATACAAAAAAAATAGGTAAGGTTAAAGCTGTGACTTCATTTCTACTGAATTGTGAGAACCTTTGCTGTTCACTGGCCATAGGACAAGTAATTGATAGGCTCTGAGTACTACCAACATACCTTTATTGCACTGTATCCTTTCACATGATCTTTCAACCTGACCATCAGCAGAATGTTGACTTGGAGGCACAAACTCTACAAAGACAGCACTATAATCCAGAAACTTGAAGCTCTTGTTTGGAAAGGAGGTAGGAAACGGGGTAACACATAAGTAACTTCTGCATAAACATATGCTACAAAGACACACTGCAGATTGTTGAGACAGAACTGAGCAGCACTATAGATCACCTATAGATCACCAATAGATGCAACAGTCTGTACATCCAAGGACTTTCCTCTGAGAAATTTAAAGGTTTTGAACCAACAGTAACAGTGATAGGAAACACGAGGCAAAATACACACCATACAGTAAGAGCTACAGGCTAAGTGCTCAGTTTTCAGAATAAAAAAATATTTTCAGAATGAGACAGAAAATTGGTATTTTTCTTTTTATCACTCAAGTCACTGCAGTCAAAGATCCAAAAAGAGAACATATTAATGCAAAGATCAAAATATCACACGCTTCTGGGTACAGACTGTGTCCTTGCTATTCCTGTAATAAAACTGAAACAAAACAATTTGGTCCAACACTTCTAACCATCACCTTATTTCACAATGTGTAACACTAATATATCATCATTTTAAACTACGATACTGATTTTTTTTTCAGAGAAAAACTTATTACTAGCTAATTCCAAGTAATTTTACACTAACACAGGCGTCATCATGAGACGGCTGAAAAACAAGGAACTCAGTTCAGCCATTTCCTCTATCAAAGTCATTGCCTCTCCTCTCACAGAAATCTTTTCTTAAACTGGGGGGGGGGAGAGGGGAGGGGAAGGAAAAATAAAAAAAATTGGAAAAATAATTCCCTAACCAAGCTATCTGGAAATTCCAGCAATCAAAAGAAAACTTTTTTGTATCAACACCACAAAAAAACCACCTCTACTGCCAAACAGGACACAAGACTAGCTACTTATCCAAACAGAAATTGAATAGAAAATTTCAGCCCAAGAGTTATTTCTTAATTATTTCTAAATATAAGTATCTACAAGACAGAGAGAAAGACTAGAAGACTAGACTTGACTACTGAGGTTTTTCTTGATTTTATTAATCTCTCATGAGAAACAGTTTTAGACCAGAATCAGATCAAACTACCATCTCCTGATATAAAGCACCTTATTTGTTTCTTACATAATACTTCCAAGAAAGCAGCAGCAATAAAGTAAAAACATAGACCTATCTAAAAATATGCAAAGATTTTTGTCTGGAACAAAGGAAGAAGTATTATGTAAAGACCAGATTAGAGAATTACCTCTCCCCTCACAACAAATGGAGAAGTAAGATGTTTCTGTGGCATTTTCTAGCCATGTCTCTTAAGCGGTGTCCATAATAAAAAAAAGTGACACAGGGGGTTTTAAAGTTAACAAGGGCTCAGAGGATAAATCTATTCAGAATAGCTGTTCGGACAATATATGATTAATGTTTGCCGTGCTTGCGAAGTCAGGATGAGAGGATCAAAGCTGTGATGATAAGGGGAGGAACTGCTAGCCCAAACGAGAGGAGAGAATACAACACTGCAAGGCCACGGAGACAGGGAGGGCTGCTTGAGTCTCCAAACAAGCTGGGAACCATCCTGGTTCTTTGGACTGAGACCAAGAGACCAGGAGGGGAGAAGTTCAACTCCGATGAAGACTTTTACTTCATCCTGTAGACCACTGGAAGACCACCAGGGAGCACTACGCAGGCGCAGAAGGACTCTTTAGCTAATTATAATACGAAGCAGGGCTAGGCAATTAATATAAATGAATGGATTATGAAACTTAATGCATATGCAACACTTCGGGGAATAAAGAGGGATAGGTATTGCGTGCGAAAAGGCGCGCGTGTCTTTGGTGGAGCCATCCCCCATGCGCCTCAGCGCTGAATAAACTACATACCTACTTTACAACTTTCACGAGCTGTGGAGTCTTTCCGCTTCAATAGGGTACTGAAAATGAAGTTTTACTGAAAAACCGCTGTAGCAGACAGTTTTCAGTTTCAACTCCTGTTCAGCATAGATATTAGCAGTTTGCTACTCCGTATCAATTCAACATCCAAAGACAAACCTTTTCTAACACTCTGCCTCTGCAGATGCAAAATCACTGGGACACTATCTGTACTTGGCTTTTTATTTTTGTTTCACATGGAGTGCTAACCCAGACCATACTTCACAAATAAGTGAATCACTGATTCTTATTATCACACGAGCAAGACCCAGAGCCACCCTGCCTTGGGACTTAACTGAGAAACCCATCTCCAAAAGCTAACGGATGTGAGGAACGGCAGGATTTAACTAAAGGTTTTACCATCCTCTAAGGAGCCAGCCTTTTAGCTGTAGTATTTGCCCTAAGGTGTCATGAAAGAGAAACAGCTCCCTCCTCTCCCAGCCTCACCACACTTTATTGTCAAGACAAAACAACTGGCACAGGAAAGCAGTGGTCTCCAAGAAGAGGTGTGCACAGCCAGAAGACGCACAAGAGAACTCATCAGGGTATATGAAGAGATTATTGGAAATTCTATTTAGGTTTATTTTTAATCTAAAAACCTAAACAACAACAAAAAACAAAAATCCACAGCAAACCAACAACTCAGTATAAAAAAAACAAAAAAAAACCCCCCAAAAAAACCCAAACACCATAAAATTCAGCTTTAACAAACACTTAATATATGTATTGACACTAGCAATCTCACTCATTCTGTATGTTTGAGGGTCCTGCGTCACATATGGTAGGTGAGGTATCCTGGGAGAACTATTTGCTCCACAAGATGGAGGGGTGACAGTGGCATAATCACACAAACGTTCCCCTTCTGTGCACTGTGATTTACTGCTGTTTGCCTCTGCCTGGTTAGGTGGATTTATGGACTATATTACTTAGTTTTAACCAAACTAACCCTCATAAAACTGCACAGTGGTTTAAAAAGATCCCTGCAAAGAAACTATGGACTGGTAACATTAATATTGTGAGCGCAAGTGAACAAGAAGAAAACAGCAGAGATGCACTTCTACTCCTAGTACAAGCTCTTTGTCAGCCACACTGTGAGGTAAAAAACGACACTCTAATCACGCCTGACAAGAAGTTAGAAAAAAAAATAAGGAATTATCAAGACTATTTTAAATATGTATTTACATCCACTATTGTGAACAATTCACCTCAACATAAGTGTATATTGTGCCTTGAGATAATTAGCTAAGGATAGTACAAAGCCATCCCAAACAACAAAACATTTGAAAACCAACCATCCAGAACACAATCACAGAATCACAGAATGTTAGAGATTGGAAGGGACCTTGAAAGATCAGCTAGTCCAATCCCCCTGCTGGAGCAGGAACACCTAGATCAGATCACACAGGAACGCATCCAGGCGGGCTTTGAATATCTCCAGAGAAGGAGACTCCACAACCTCTCTGGGCAGCCTGTTCCAGTGCTCTGTCACTCACCGTAAACAATTTTTTTCTCATATTCAAGTGGAACCTCCCTCTGCACTAGGGGATAAAAAACATAATGGAGAAAAGCCTCCCTTTCTCCTTAGCCCAGACATATTAAGCAACCTTTGGCTAATAAAAATGAACATAAACCTGTAATCCCTTTCACAGGATTATCTATGACTCTCTTCCACATGAGCAGTAATTCAGATTAAATCCTAGTATGCTAGATGCCAACCCTAAGAGTAAAAATGGAATTATTTAAGAAAAGGCAAACATATTTACACAAGCACACGCATTCAAGAAAATTTACATCTGTCATCTCCTCATAGTAAAGGGGGAACTCAGGAACAACAAACTTAAAATTTTCTCTTTAACCTCTGCTCCAAGTTTCAGCAACTTTCACACAATTTGAACAACTGCACATGAAGTAGTATGAGCTACAGCAGTTTGAAAACACCCTCAGTAGTCCTCACCAACACATTCACCTGTTGGTGAGGGTTCTACAAGAACAACTTCTGACATTGCTATTGCTGCCCCCTCCAGTACCCCATCCCTATGGTGTCAGTACCATCCATAAAGGGAACAGCAGCCTCTGTTTTCACAACCATTCTAAAGAGCCAATGAAGAAGCTGAACAAACATGCAGGAGTGAAGAGGCAGATTTTCTTAAGACTGCTGTCCTGAAACTGAAGCATGAAACACTGCATATAAGTACAGAGTTTAGAAAAGACTAAATAGATTTAAAATGGAAAAGCTTTTCCAGTAGTTTTCAATTTTAGTACACACACACACACATTCCACACTGCATTTTTCCAGTGTGCTTAATCTGCTACATGGTATAACACCTTCTCTTCTTTCCTATTGAGCATGGCATTGCTGACATGACTACGAAAAAGGGCAACAGCATGCAGAACAACTATTACACTACAGTGTCTACCAGCATCACTGGAAATTTAGAGAGCTTGTTTGCCAGGGTTTTGAAAATGTAACTGTTTGAGGTTTTGAAGTTCATAGGAAAAGAGGTACATCATGTGTAAGTTTCAGGCAGACTGCTAGTAGCTCAGACCACCATTTTCCTGACCTGCTAAAATGGATACCCTAACAGACAGCCAAAACAAGGCAAAAACAATCATAATCAGCTTCAGAGAGGTCTACAAGCTTTTCAGAGCTTGAAGACAAGTAATATCTTAAGTCTTGTAACAGCAGAAATACAGATAGGGTTTAATCTTCCTTTATGTGGAAAAGGAAAGGAGATACAATCTAAGAAGAAAACATGTATATTTTCTATAAATAATCAATGGAAGCAACCATTGCAAACCAAATGCATTTCATGCTGTACTAAAATTTTACTTTTAAAACAGTTGGTGCATTACAAAAGACAAGAAAGCCCTGTGTCATAGCAAGACAGTCTACTTGCATTAAAGAACCTAAGTTCTGTAATAAAGATGTTAAAATATAAATTCAAGGAGATAATAGATGTGAGATAGCCTTAACACCTTGGTCACTTTATTTTCCACCTTTGCCTATGGGGTTCTTTAATTTTCTCTCAATTTTGAGGCATAGTCTATAAGCAATTCCTTCACTAACTAAAGAGCTTTAAGTATTATCTTATGTAGTCCAGCTAGGGCTCCTAATTTGACTAGATTTTCTTGCAATGAGTAATGCCCATTAGTGCAAAGTAGCACCACTGACCTCCACAGAACTAATCACCTGAACTGGCTCTACTAATTACTGAGATTCTGGTATCATACTACTAGAGTTAGGATGTAAGGATCATTAAGTATTTCCTCAACCAAGGACCAGAATACTGTCACAATTACCTGTCAGCCGCTGTCTACTGCTGTTATATAAATATTATCTCAGGAACAGCAATTCTGGCCCTCTGCTCTTCAGAATTTCCCTTATAGAAAAGGAGAGGCAAAGTGCTTTATTGTTTGACACTTTCTCTTCCTGTACAGGTCAGGGTCATTGCCTTTGCTTAAGACGCACTTGGTTTGCCGTGGTAGCTTCCACTGATTATTTCTAAGAAACCAAATGCCAACAGAAACTATAAACACTATAAAGACTAGAATAAGAAGTGTAGATGGAAACAACAGGGCAAAGGAAGTTAAGCTACAGAACAGAGGTGTTGTTAATATCATGTATATAGAAACACAATATTTGCGAACATTAACTGTTGAAGACCATTTATGCTCTTTTAAGCACCTAGCACCATTACACGGCAAAGTTACGTGTCAATAACTTGCAGTAGCAGGCATGTAACCATACATACTAAAATGAGTAGCATGTTCTCAGGATGGGATTTCTGCTTTAAAAAAGTGCAGTTTCATGCATGTTGACAAACATCAAGAGGGACCTTGACAGGCTTGAGAGGTGGGCCAATGCCAACTTCATGAAATTTAACAAGGCCAAGTGCAAGGTCCTGCACATGGGTCGAGGCAATCCCAAGCACAAATACAGGCTGGGTGGAGAATGGATAGAGAGCAGCTCTGAGGAGAAGGACTTGGGGGTAGTGGTGGATGAGAAGCTCAACATGAGCCAGCAGTGTGCGCTTGCAGCCCAGAAAG
>VZTO01021761.1:18769-36525 GCA_013400615.1 Syrrhaptes paradoxus | reverse complement strand
TTGGGAAGTCAAGAAATTTGGAGCCTTGCTGAACCAAAGAACTGGAAACTTTCAAATCATGAACTCTTCAACAACAACAATTTATTACCAGCATCAGTCACAGTATGTGTTTATCCTGCATTTGCATTAGTGTAAGGAAGAACAGGTTTGGTCGAAATATCTTCCTGTGACTTCAAAGTTTCAATTAAGCAAAGCACATCCCAAAATTAAAGGGATGTTAATAGAAAACATTCCAGAGTAGCAATTAAAGTAAACAAGCAGCTGGAGAATAGACTCCACTGTAATTATTACATAGAAATCAGACATCAAGCAACAAGATCAGGTTAAGAATGTTTATGCTAGTCTGTGATTTCCATCATGCTTGGTTCTAGTACTGATTTGTAGCTTCAGAGGTTGCTGAAATAGTCAATGAAAGTCCAAACAGTGCAGCCAGTTATTCAACCATAAAAACACAGGAGATGCACTTTTCCACCTGTCTCAAAACAACTTCAAGCTCACTACCTGCAGCAAGGGAAAGTTTTCTCACCTACCAGACAGATAAAAAGATGCAATGCTGGAAAGGAGTACAGAAGCACAGCAAATTGGCCATTTCTTTTACACACTTCAGAAACAATTCACCTTCACAGCCAGTCACAGGCAGTAAAGGACATCTACAACTCTTCAACACAATGCTGACCAGTGCATAAAACCAAAGGTTTATGATCGGTCTGCTGAGAACACTACAGGTTTTCCATAACTTTTGCAAGTCATGGTGTTTCTGTAAAACTATTCAGTGCAGTACTAATGAGGCCTGCATATTTTGGTAAATCCAGCCCTGATCCTCTGCTTACCTTTCTAAAATAATGATGGTGGCTCCCCTACATCAGGTTATATTTAATTATTATCAAGACTGTCAGTCCAGAATGATAGCCATGGAAGTTTACACCAGACATCAAAGGGAAGTGAATGGCTTACTGCACTTGTAAGACATCAAATTTATAAACTGACATCAATTTCCAAAGATTTGTTGTAGTTATCACCAATGCTGCTGCTTAGGCTATTTTATTTGCATTTGTCTCTTCCTCTTTTCTACCAATTCTTAAGAGTTTGATCTTCTTCACATTTTGTTCCCAGCAGCAATTCTCAATTGCTTTCTTCACTTGTTCCACTTCCCTCCCTAGCATTCTGAATGGAACAGGACCAGTAGAAGGTTAGTAAACATATTTTGTTACTGATCTCTACTTCCATTTTGCAGAATTCACATTTCCAGATTTGAAGACTAAACACAACAACACTTCCCAAGTTACAGTTACCCAACTGTCTGCAGTTGCAGATTGCTAAGGCAAATTCCCCCTAAGTAAAAGCATCTAGAGTTCTGGAAACTGACAAGAAAAAAAAGACAAAACAACAGGAGTCAGTCATACAAAGATATTCCGTGTCACACTCCTTTTGCAATAATTATTTTCATAATGGAACTAGGCTAGACAGAAAAGGGTTCCATAATTTAAAACTGAAAGCTTTTACCTTTTATTTACAAAAACAGATTCCTGATAATGGACGGCAAATAGGAAAGTAAGCTTTCCAAGACCTGCCTGCAAATTAGGCTATGAGGTTAGTGATTGATACAAATCTAGGAAAAAAGTTTTTAGCATTTTAAAACTTTTTTAAACCTTACAATGTGCTCTGTAGGAAGAACAAAGTCTTGCTTCATAGGCAAGTATAAAGCTTTTAGTACTATGCATCCTCCTGATACTTTAAATGAAGTTACTGGGACTTTTATGATGTTTATCTGGTTTAGTCTTACAAATTGCTAAAGCTTTTAAATAACTTTTGATCCACTAGCATTTATGGGCAGTCACAGTTCAATACAAAGTAGTTTTCCCACATCATCTTCAGCAAGGTGAGTTGTTTCAAGTAGCAAGAAAATTCACACACAAAATCAGACTTGTCCTTGGTAAATTCATGTTCACTGGAGGTCTTAATAGTTAGAAGACTAGCCTTACTCACACTTTTTCATTTGTTCATTAGTGGATGTTTCTCTTCTCACCCAACAAGTTGTTTTGTTTTTTTTTAAAAAAGCAAAAGTAATGAGAATTATTTTGCCCTTTACTAGAAGAAACTCCAAATTTGTTTGCTAACTAGAACAGTATCAGCTTTATTGGAAGCAGAAATCTCCAAAAATTACTACGTACTAGAGCTTACAAATTATTCACAAGACTGAAAGTTTACTGTCTTTCTAGGACATTCCTTTGAATAATAGCAAGTTTGACATAAAAATACACAAAAGTTATTAAATTTTCTTTAGTTTTACTGTTCATAGATTTCCTTGTGTTTTGCACCTAACATTGCCTGACCACTCCTCTCTTACCCTTCTTCGCATTCCATCATACACTGTGCTACCTGTAAGCAGCTGTCAACTATATTCTTCTTACATTTCTTCACTTAAGGTGGCAATTTAGATCCCTCTCTACCCAAATGGAAGCTTCCTTAAAGTCCACAGAACACAGTTTTCTTTAGGACTGACTGACAGAACCAGCTAACTGGTTAAACAGACTGTGATCAGCAAGAGGGGCAGAGAGGCAGATGGGTAGACTAACAACACAGTCACAATCACCTCTTAGAAGTCTAAAACCACTTTTTATTTGCAAGTTTCCTTTGAATTCTTACATCTTCAGCATTCATGAGATTTCCAGTTTCTAGTGCAGGAAGGTCTTTTTTGACTTAGCATTGTTCTAGAAAGATAACTTAATTCCACTCCTACAAATTAGCTGTCATCCTGCATGAATGCAGAAAAGTCCTAATCAGTCTCTTCCAAACATGTGAACACTGCAAATGCTAGAAGACTAGCATTCAACATTAGAGGACTGATTTTTTTTTTAACTAAAAAAAAACCAGCTGGAAAACTGTACTTTCACTTCAGAAAACAAATATGAAGTTAACACTTCCAGTTATACTGCTCTGACATCTCTAAAGACGGAAGAATCATGAAGCAGTTTATATCAAAACCTAAAATAAAAAGCCCACTGCTTTAGAGACAGTCTAGTTACAGTTTTTTATAACACATATTATGCACGTGTGCCTTGCACTTTATAGACTGGGGCTTTATTTTAACATTCTAATCCAATGTTTCAGCTTTTGACTTCTAAGACTTTTTTTTTTCCTCAAAAGAGTAATACTATTCTGTTGGATGCTGACGTGGTTTAATACTATTTAAGCTTTATTATGTAAGGTGCATACAGGATCATTACAATTCTTAGCTGAAGTGATGTGAATGTAACAAGCAGATTAAGCACCTGTAAGAAAGTACATCCAGTCCCCCAAACTGCCTAGTTAGCGAGTCCGCTTGCTAACTAGGAAGCTTAGGCACCAAGTGCAAAACACACAGTTTTAGTAAACAAAATGTAGAAGAATACATAGCCAAGAACAATTGAAATGAGCAAGTGCTTACCTTGACTCTCCACTACTGTTTCTTATGCTTTCTTCATCACTGTGCCCATTCATTGTAAATACTAAGAAGTTTAAAAGATTAAAAAAAGTCCACTCAGGTTACAAGATGGATACCAAGAATCCACTTCTTGGTACTCTGTACGTTTTCCAGGTGATGTGTTTGTTCTAGTGTTCTTTGCAGATATTCAAGATTTCTCCCAAAATACCTAAAATAGTAAAGGAAAATGCTGACAGAATTTGAAAGTACGTTTGCAACTAAAAAGATGCCAAAAAAATAACTTGGTCTTTCACTAACACAGAAAGAGGGCATCATGTTTCACATCATGTTTTTAACTGAAAAACAGTTTTTTTGTGTTACCTGTTCATGGCTGATCATTTTATCACCATTTTCTTGTCTGAAAAAAAAATTAAGATCTTTCCTGATGTCTGTGAAAACAAGAAAAAAATTTTCTCAAGAGAAGAACAGGTCTTTTCCATCAGTTACACTCAAAAAAAATTTGAAATATACAAATGCATAAAAGGAAAGACCTGTCTAGCTTTTTGCTCAACTGCAGTTGGCTCCCAGCATACAGGCCATTATGCTTCTTTATGCAACTTTTCATTGATGGTGCTATAAAGATAGCTATTTCTACTGAACCACTAGCTGCAGAACTGGAAATGTTACGGAAATTACATTCTCTTTATCACTGCAAAGTGGGAAGAACAGCTTCTATACGTCCGCACTATACCTCCTGGTTTAACTTTTTGCCATAGTACTAACTTCAGGACAAAGCAGATCTAAATTTTAAATAAAAACTGCCTACCTGAACACATAGGTAAAAGTCATAGATACTGTTCTGCTAAGATCTGCTTTGTCAAACACATTTCATGCACAAAACATAATGGAAGCGTTTCCAGATACACACATAATGCTTACAATCCAGCTGTGGGTAGAGGCATGAAGATAAAGACTGTCTCGTTTAAAACAACTGTCTCAAGTAAATCAAACCAGCAAGATCCCACAGATGGAAAGATCATTTTTTAACATACAGCAGCATCTTAAATCAGATCACTGCAGTATCTGATGCAGTTGAGAAAGTTTAGGTTCACGGTAAATGGACCGCAAGTACAAACTCACCGACAATCAGATACAGAGCAGCGCTTCCCACAGGTTTAGTGGTGTGAAAGCGATCAGGGGCTCGACTGCTGGTTGCCGGCCCCGAGGTGCCCTCCTCTAATATTCAAAGCCCAACCCAGAGCGGATTGAGTGTGTGGGGTGGAAGCGGAGGGGGGAACCTCGCTCCGGTGTGGAAAATGCCCTGCGCTCAGGCACCATCTCAGACACCCGGACCACTCTGGCCAGCAAACAAAGGCTCATGAGGGAGGCCAAAGTGGTAGGAAGGAGTCCTGCAACGCCCGAGGGGCCGCGAAGCGAGGTCGGAGACCCCACAGCGGCGGAGGCAAGCCGGGCGGCCCACTGCGATCCGGCCGCCGCTGCCCAGCGAGACCGCGCTCTGCGCCGCCCGGCAGCAAGTCCCCCGCCGCCTGCCCTCCCGCGTGGACACACACCCTTTCGCCTCCGAGCCCAGCACCCTCTGGATCCCGGTTAACACTTTGAGAAGCAGCGAAACTTGCTCTCTGCCGCCCGCTTCCTGCTCTTCGACGATCCTCCCCCGAGCCCTGGCCGCCCACACCGCGCTCCCGCGGCCTCCTACGGCCGCTCTCCCTCTGCCCGTCCCCAGGGCGCTCCCGCGGGAGCCCGGGCCAGGGCTGCCTCCCGCCCCCAAGAGACGGCCCTCCGCTAGCGGCGCGGGCTGTACAGGCGCCGCTCCCAGCCAAGGCTGCCGGGCAGCCTCTCCAAGGCCGCCGCTGTCCTCCGTGCTCGCTTCCCCCGGCGCCCCCCATGGCCAGAAGACAGCCACGACCGCTCTCCTGCCTCCCGGGCGGCTCGACGCTGGCTCCCCCCGCAGGAGACAGCGAGAGCGGCTCGACCCCGCTGCCCGCCTCGGCCCTCGCAGCTCCCTCCCTCTGCGGAAAACATGGAGAGGGCCCAAGAACCCAGCCCTCCGCCGCGCATCCAGTCCCTCCTGGCCGACAGCGGGCCCTGGGCCTCGTGTCCTCAGCACCGCCCGCCCCCAGTTTCCATCTTCGGAAGCCTCACAACTCCCGGCCGGCGAAGGAGAAAGGAGCCATGGCGGGCCTCTGCCTACCTGCGTGCGCCTGTCCCGGCCCGGCCCGGCCTTCCCAGGGCCGCCCCCGGACAGCGCTTACGCCCCACGGGGAAGTTCGCGCCGCAGCCCAGGGTCGGGGGCTGCTACCACGGCCGTGGCGGGGCCTGGGCCGCCGCTCCTCCCGCTGGTCGCCGGTTCCTTGCAGCCTCGCGCGGTGGGCTCGCCCGCCACCCTCGCCGACTCGAACAATGGGGCCCCGAACCGGGCAGGAAGGGGGGCAAAGAGAACCAGCGTGGGCGCTACGCCGCTCTGCTCCGCAACCACGTCTTAAGTCCTGCCGACCGCCGCCATGACGCTGCCGCTCCGCTCAGCCTCCCCCTCCCTCAGTCGGATGGAAACCCCGGGCGTGATGTCAGCCCTGCGCCCTGGGACCGAGAGATAGGAGGAGGAGGAGCCACGGCCGGGGGGGGACGGGCAGCGCAACCGGGTAACTCAGAGCGCGGGGGAGGAGGAAGGATGGGATGCTCGCCGCGTCGGGGGCCGGTGAGGTTATCAGCAATGCCCGTTCTCCCTGCGCGCCGTAGGGAAGGGGCGTGGGGACCTGCTGGGCTGCAGCTCCCATCCCTGTATGAAGGCGCAGGCCGCGGTCCGGTCCGGAGGGGCGCCATGGCCCGAGCGGCGCGGCCACGAACCCGGCGCAGGCCTCCCCATATCGTTGTGCGGAGCGTGGTTTTTGTGTTTGCGCTGGGGTTTTCGGTGTAAAATCACCGCACGGCGACAAACACGACCCCATTTTTTAGTCTAACTACGCAGTTACAAGTGGTGCCGGGGCGTATTTAGGAAAGCGTGGTGTGTTGCGGCTGAGAGGACGCTTGTCCCCGAGAAGGTTGTCCCCTGGCCTGGCACTGGTCATCCTCCTAACGCCTGCTCTTTTCAAAGTGATTAACATGAGCCGTTTGTTTATCGTGCCTCACGTTCCTTGTCGGGGAAAAACAAAAGAAACTACAAACACACAAAACGGTCATGGAAGTTGTGTGTCTAAATGTTTCCACAATGGCAAAGGGAAGTAGTGGCAGTTGGGTGAAAGAGTGTGCTGCAAACAAGGCAATACTGGAGCCAAACACTGTTGGGAAAAGGAAGCAGATTAACCTGCCTTCTCACCTTCAAAGGCACATGGACACAGTGCACTCTGTTACTCTAAAGGAAGATTGTGGGGTCATTACTGACTGACATCTGTCACCAGACCTTTGGACATTTATTTGGTTAGCACCCTGCAACACTGAAAAAGGTCAAACATGAAATCACAGTTTGTTCATCAATGAAGGGAAGCTTGAAGGAAGTGAGTCACTATGTAGGTATAGTAGAGAAAGATGGTTACAGTAGCTGTGAAATCAATTAAAGCTTGAATAATTTTGGCCAAAAGCCAACATTGAGCCACAATCAGTAAGCTGGAGACCTCGTGGGCCTATAGCTTACCTCATGGTTGCTCTTTGAGGCTGAGTGAAGCTGGTTGCCTCCAGCAGTAGATAGAGGGTGGGCAGACAATGTACTCACTGCCCTTCAGCTGGGTTGCTGGTGTTTTCTGGAGCTGTTCCTTCAGCCCACCGGGTGGGTTGTGGGATTGGCACAGCAATTCACTGAGGAGCAGCAGAGGCTAGACGGTGCATGTGCAGTAGCACAGCTC
Organism: Syrrhaptes paradoxus; assembly: GCA_013400615.1. NCBI lineage: Eukaryota > Metazoa > Chordata > Aves > Pterocliformes > Pteroclidae > Syrrhaptes > Syrrhaptes paradoxus. Next base: position 29,265 of record VZTO01021761.1, on the reverse strand, counting down.
CCAACCACCAAATAGGAAAGCAGCCCAAAATCTCAGTGGTTGGTGGCAGACAGATTTTCCCCCTAGAATTAAAAAAAAGGACCAGGAATTACTCAGACAAGAAAACAGCTTCAAAGTGTACAAAAAGGCTATATTACACTATGTTCCTTACTGAAGCATTTGTGTTTGCCTAAATCAGCTTAAGGGAATAATACTGTGATAGACAAGAGTGCTGCAAGATCAATGGACTGAAGTTTAAATTCAAGAGTGTCAAAACAAAAGTAACTTTTAAATTAAGGTAATTAATACCAAAACACTTTACAAAGGATAGTTCAGTCTCTAATGGAAGGCTTTTTATTACTCTTAGGGATGTGTTAATTTTAAGGAAAGAGACAGTAGAAAGGCACTGCCTTGTTCAACCTGAAGAGAAAGACTATGGAGAAACTGTGGTCTACTACAGTTACCTGCAGCAAGCAGGAGATAAGACCAAGTTCATAAAATTTCAAATACATGCTAGGTGTTAGGTGTCCAAATGGTGTGACTTACACAGATGAATAATTTGAGTTACATAATAATAAATAAAAAACAAAACAGTTTTCAGTGGGTTTTAGAGCTGGTTACAAAAATCCCGTAGGTCAATATAGATATGTAAATACAGAATTTATGCCTTTAATATCAATATGATCCACAGAATCAGTAAAACCTTTAATATTGGAACCATACCTAAATACAAATAAAAGGAAATACATGAATTTAGCATCCCTTTCTGTTTACAGAGTCTGTCTTACAAACTGCTACATTTTGTCTAGTTGGAGATACGTAAAAAATGCTTAGGGAAGAAATGAGATAGAGGAACAAAAAAAAAAAAAGAGAGAAAACGAAATAAATTCCAGCAATTCCAGTTGCTTAACTACAGAATGCACTCAATTCTTATTAACCATACAAAAAGAGGACAGATGTTAAATTCCTCTGTTTTTGCTATCCAACTTCCTCTCTTCAAGTTCCTAATTACAGAGATACAGTGACTTTCATAGTTCTTTCTTTGTTTCTTCTCCTTCCTACCCCTCTATAAGAAATTATGTATAGAAAATAGTTTTATTCTACTAGAAAATATATTTCCAGGATATTGATTCAAGACACGTGCATAGTTTCATTTTGATACATGTTAATTTTTAATCCATAGGAGCATCAACAATAGTAATCAACTTCTGTTAAACAAATGAAAGTAAAATGGTATTCCTCTTAAGTCCAGTAAGTTGGTTTAGCCATTAGTACAGGAATTAACCAACCTATTTTTTCAAGAAAAGAACTGAGGGACAAAGTCCAGGTTTTCCATTTCATATGACAAGTACTGCTTTGTCTTTTGCATGGTTAAAGTTACTGTTGTGACAGTTAAATGTTGATCACACTGCACATACAGTTTCCTTTGCAGGTTAAGGCCCCAAATCTTCAAACTTTTTAAATATGAGCCAAATTTCCTGGCATTCCTCCCTGTGTTTATGGTTTCTGCTTAATTAAGAAGATGGTCATATTCTGCAAGATTGTCTGCATGGTCAGAAGGTATGACTGTACTCATATTAAGTATATTTGTAATAGCTTATTTTAGCTATCAAAAGTAACTAACTGTAAACATATGACAGAATTAACATTAGCATAAATCATTAGTAATAGTCAGTGCTCAAGTATTTTACCAACAGTACTACAAAAACTGTGAAATTGTTGTCACATATGGTTCCATTTGCAGATGCACAGCATCTCTATCCTCTTCACAGTTACATGCAGCTCAGCATGTCAAATGTCCTTGGAGACCTGCCTTGTGGTTGCTAGAAGGTTTTGGAGCAGGCAATGCTGTTTTAGATTAATTAAGTGATACACACACACAAGCACCTGCTATGAACACTCTTGCCGGAAAGGCATTTATGTGTAAACTTTACCATAATCTGCTACTACTGGGTAGTCTGCTATAAAGTCGTCCTTTTTTTTCATGTTTCCGGTTTTCATATCCAAGTTAATGAGGTTAAACCTACCTCCTTTCCAATAAGGAGCAGTCCTTAGCTTTTTTTACAGTTGTATGTTTTAGTTAGATGTGCAAGATGTCTTTCTGCTTCCTGTCTTTCACAGACATGTTAGCTTGTGTGCTCACTAATATGAATTATTTTCTGAACACAGCAGTTCAAAATACTAGTCTACACTTTGCAACCTAGGAGATAACCTCCATTCCCTAAGTCTTCTAAACATGTCTCAAAGTGCTATTTCCCAGGAGGTACCTGTACGCACCCTTTCATTTGTGTTTGAGAAATGAAAGTGCCTCACATTTGGTAACCTCAGTTGGAGTCACTGCAATATGAGGCAGGTTTAAGATCCAAGCAGTTTAAATTTATGTTTCAGCAGGATATGAACTGACCTTCGAATTACAAAACTTGGAAGAAGCCTACATTTTTAGTTATATTTTTACCTAATATCCTTCTTAGCTTCTTCAGTTTCCTTTACTTAGAGTCTTTTGGTAGAGTTTTTAGTCTGCCTTGGAAATCTGCTTTGAAGTTATGGTTTCACAATGGTTTAAATTCACTGGAGTTAGAGCTGCTGTGATGACATCTTATCTGCTGTACCAGTCAAAAACTAGCTTATCTCAAAAATTATTGTTTTCTGTCCACATCAGCTTTCAGAACTAGGTCACTGTACAGCTGCACATAGAGTAATCCTTGTAACAATTCTTACTTAAAATGGTTAGAAATTTCCACAACGGTATCTGGAGATCTTTCTCCACATCCCTGTGAGAGATGGATTTTTTCTTTCACATCAGAACTTGTTTCTACTGCATCTTTGACCAATTCCTTCTTTCCCAGATGACATAGTAAAGTATTTGTGACATTCATATCCTAGCAGCATTGCACACCATTAGTAATCCTTACTTCTGATAGACATAGCTTTTAGTCTGTATCAAGAGACAAATACATGTGATTACAACATTTTAAGGACAACTGGACAAAGCTTTTTATTATTACAGAAAAGCTATCCCCCATGGGAATAAGCTGCCTTTTTCTGAACTGTTACAGGTTTCTGGCATCTTGGCATGCTTCCAAGATGTGGGTGAGAATATTGTGCCTAAGGTGTCACCTATTTACCCCACCCCTATCTCCTTTGCTGTTCTTAAGTTGGATTTATGCTTATAGACAAAACATTGTCAATACATGATCTAAGTTAGGTGCACTGTTATGCAACCAGCACAATCCGTTTCAATGTCTACATTTTCAGGTTATTTACCTTAACGTTTTTTTAATAGTGGTAGTGGTTCATGTTTGTCACAGTATTATGTGTTAAATAAAAAGATTTGTCACCATTCTATTCCTAACATTTAGAAGCTTTTCTGGACAAAGAAACTTTTTGCTTTTTAAAGCAGAGAAGCCTTGAATAGTAGATCTTTCAGTCTTTAGTGGAACTAGATAGACATAAGATATATCCTTAACTACGCACTAAGTTATGTACTGGTTTGTTCCCTTTTTCTTATCTTCTTTCTTATCACCCCCCCCTACACACACACACTTGATACTTCAATTTTTCTCCTTCTACTCTCAATTCATTCTAAAACATGTCCTGAAGAACTCAAAGACCACAATACTAGATATTTATACAACACAGATTTTCCTTCTCCTCAGTAGATATTACATGCAGCAGGTAGTTTGCCTGCTTTTCATTCATTTCATACCCCTACTGTTATTCCATTTCATTTTGAATTCTTTCTTCTGCTAAGAAACCATCAATAGCAATTTATGTAGGTAAACTAACTATTATCCTGTCACTTAAATACATCTTTCTTGCCTTCTCCTTCAGCTCTCCTAACTGTCCTATTTACCACACCCAAAAAATACTTCTCATTTACCCCCCTTCAACCAGAATGCAGGCAGATTTGTTAACTGGAGAGCATGGAAACCAGAAATCAGAAGAAAAAATACAAAATTCTAGTGGCTAGTTAAATAAATTGACCACATTTGACCAACTAAGCATAGGGGTTTTAATAATTTATTTATAAATTTCTTATATTATTTATGCAGTCCTTTAAAATATATATGTATAAAAGTACATAAACATATTTTCAAGTTAAACTATAACACCTTCAACTGGTACGTGTGTATACATGATTTTTTTTAACTATGAGTTTAATTAAAGTGAAAACTGTTGATTGGTGTCGTGGGTTAAGCAGAGGAGAGTTAATTTTTTTTTTTCTTTCTTCCTTCTGTTCATAAATAGTTAGCAAGAAGCTATGTTTTGGATTCCTGCTCAGGAGAAAACTGATAAGAAAGAACGTTTATAGTTATTGCTAGGATACTCTCAAGGACAAATACATTCAGCCTCTCTCCTCTCCACAGACAGAGGGGGGGGAAGACAGTCCGGCTTCTAGGTTGGGATTTGCTTTTAGGTTAAGATTGAGAAGCACACTGACCAATTATTCCATCCCATGCACGTCATACCCAGTATATAGATGAGGACCCTTCCGGGAGATAGCTCTCTTTTACTTCCCTTGGGCTCCTGATCATCTTAATTTGGGTGCCTGCATTCGCTCTCCCAAGGCCTTTTCCCCCCCCACAGACACCGTTAGCTCTCGGCCTGGGACGCTCGTTATCTCCGTTCTGTGAGTTACGGGATCCTCCCTCTCCGGGGGGATCATTACCTGTTTTTTTTTTTCCCCTGCCTCAGTCAGCTCTCGGCCTGGGATGCTTGGGCTGTTATCTCCGTTCCATGAGTGCCTCTGGGAGCAGCGCACCCCCTCCCCCCTTTTCCCCCCACTTTTCCATCCACTTTTTGGGGGAATCGTGAGTGCAGTTTCTGGGGATCATTAGCTGGCAACAGGCTGAGTCTTTGGGGGGGGGGCAGTATCATTGTGTATCACCCATTCCCTCCCTCCTCTGGGGTCATTGGCCAGGAGTGGGCTGGGCCTTTGGTCATCAGGTGGGGAGAGGCAGTAACACTGTGTATCACATTGCATATTTGTATATAGTATTATTTCCAATATTATTTTAGTTTAGTTATTAAATTGTCCTTAACTCACGAGTCCTCTTTGCCATTTACCTCTTTAATTCTCTCCCCTATCATTGGGTGGGGGCAGGGACTGTGTGAGCGGGTGTGTGTGGTTTGACCCCCAGCCAAGGGCCAACCCGCCACAATTGGGCAATATGATTCAAGACTTTACTTACACATCATATATAGTACAACTAAGTAAGCTTTTTACAAATTTCTGCCTTGTCTGGACAGAGTATCTGTACGTGATTCAAACGTCTGAACAGAAACATTGAATCAGAAAATTGTCTGAATGTTTTGCTGAAAAGATCAAACAAATAATGAAAATGGTGGCATTTAAGTGGTTATAATGAGGCTTTAAAGTTAACATCCATCAGGACAGCTGAGAAAAGGTCGCACTTTTCTTTAGACTACTGTTTTGTTTGGTCCTTCTAAATTACCATTGATTTTCTGGAAGCGTTAATTGCCTCCAAAAGCACTTGCAAGGTGTACATCTTGCTTGCCTTATAGGCATGGTGTTGGTTAGTGTAATGCTCTCAGTGTTTAGCTACAGAAAGTGTAAACTGAGATTGAAGTAAACTTTTTATTTTTTCTCCCTCTTTGGCGATAACCCTTGGTATTTTCAAGATAAAGACAAATGTATGACTATTTCCTGAAGAGACAACAGTAAGCTGCTTTAGACTATGGTCTGGAATAGAAGAAAAGAACCAGAATTCCTGCAGACTTACTTAATCACAGTAAGTACTTACGTGTTTGCAGATAAAAATAATAACTGTAGCATCCAGACTTGAAGATGAAACTTACAGTAATGATCCTTCAAGCCACAAATAATCTTTGTATAAAGAATTGTCAGATGACAGTTTTAAACATGACTGTTTTCTTTTTATCTTACCGTTTCTATAGCTTTTTTCTTTCAAACTGGATTGATCATCTACATAGTAATTCTTTCAGAGGATTTTTAAAATAAATAATCTTCTACTGAGAAGAAGATGCTTGTCATGCAGTCAATTCTAGATTTTTCATTTGTTTGATTATGCTTTGGAATTCAATAATGAAAGTAGTAGACTGTTTTCTCTTAATTGCCTTTGATATCTTCATTCTGTGATAATATTGCCAGTCTTTAGTTTCCTACACGTTTGGTGTGTCTGGAAAGGGAAGGACTTCTTCTGATATGAATGGAATGTGGATAGCCTTGCTTTGTTATGAATTTATTTATCTTTGGCCTATGCTTGTAGTTGCCACTCTGTTTTCAACAGTCTGAAATCATTCTGCTTATGAAGGCACAATTATAGCTGTTACTGTTATTATTAAAAGATGCAGCCTTGGCCCATGTCCATATTAGGAACCTGATATTTTTACGTATGAAAGCCAAGAAGTCAGACATACCAAAGGCAGAGTTCTTACTATTTTAATTTTGGAATCTAATAGAGCCTTCTTTGTTGCTGATGGTAGGAAGTGGTAGCTCTTCTGACAATGACCTGACTCTAACTCTTCTGACTAAGTAAGTTCTGGTTTATAGCTGTCTGTCATACCTGTGTGTTGAATTAGTCTACAAGGTAACTTGAAGAAAACTTTTAAAAACCAAACTCAATACAGTAAATGTCCAGATGAAAGGAAGAAGTCCCTCGAAATATGTATGTTTGAAGCAGCCTATCCTCAACTAGCAGGCTTTTTGGTGCACTACTGTAAGCTTGAGCTTAATAGAATAAAGCTAGATTTTAGATAGGTAGGTAACGTTAGGGAAACTTTTATAAATGACCAATATATTTCTAGTATTTTAACTCTCACTTTGAGGCTCTGGTATTATTTGTTTTCAAATGGTCTCACCTTTTGAAGTTATTATATTAATAATTAACTGATTTTATTAAGTGTTCTAAATTTGCTTTCTATTTCTAATTTTAGTTGATACTTAGCTCAATAAATTGTTGGCATATCTAAGTATTGCCAGGATCAAAGGAATCAAGAGAAGCTGAGAAACCTGGTCTATGAGAGGCTGACGGGGTCCATCTGTCAGAGAAGGGGAAGAGCATCTTTGGTCATAGGCTCACCAACCTGGTCAAAAGGGCTTTAAACTAAAGTTGCTGCAGGAGGGGAAACTCAATCCATCCCAGTCATACAATTTTGAAACCAGGGCCAGCAATAGATGCCCAGAGTGTAGAGAGGAATCACAGGTCAGCAATTAAGCACCTGAAGGGCAACACAAAGGACTTCCTGGATAGTAAGTCAGCTTCATCTGGGGCCCAACTTAAGTGTCTCTATGCAAATGTGCATAGCATGGGGAATAAATGAGGAGTTAGAGACCTGCACACGCATGGAGGGCTGTGATCTTATTGGCATCACGGAGACATGGTGGGATGGGTCCTATGACTGGAATGTCGGAATGAAGGGATTCAGGCTCTTTAGAAAGGACAGGCAGGGGAGACAGGTGGGGGTGTTGCCCTCAGTGTCAGTGACCAGCTGGAGTGCATGGAGCTCTGCCTGGGGATGGATGAGGAGCCAAATGAGAGCCTGTGGGTCAGGATTAAAGGGAGGGAAGGGACAGGGGACATTATAGTCAGGGTCTGCTACAGACAGGTGGACCAGGGAAAGTGAGCAGATGAGATTCTCTATAGGCAGATAGCCGCAGCTTCATGTTTACAAGCCCTATGGGGGCTCATGGGGGACTATAGCCACCCCAATATCTGTTGGAGGAACAACACAACACAGCATAAGTAACTCAGGAGATATCTGGAGTATGTTGATGACAACTTCCTTCTCCAAGTGAAAGAGGAGCCAACAAGGAGAGCTCCTATGCTGGACCTTGTTCTCACCAACAAGGAAGGGCTGGTGGGGAATGTGAAATTCAAGGGAAGCCTTGACTGTAGTGACCATGAAATGGTGGAGTTCAAGATCTTTAGGGCAGTGAGGAGACTGTGTAGCGAACAGACTACCCTGCACTTCAGGAGAGCAGACTTTGACCTCTTCAGGGATCTGCTCAGTGGAGTACCGTGGGACAAAGCCCTGGAGGGAAGGGAGGCCCAAGAAAGCCGGTTAATATTCAGTAATCACCTCCAGGCTCAGGACCAATACATCCCAACAAAGAAGAAAAAAATACCAGGAGGCTGGATGAACAAAGAACTCCTGCATAAACTTAAACTCAAAAAAGAAGCCTACAGAGGGTGGAAGCAAGGACGGGTAGCCTGGGAGGGACACAGAGAAACTGTCAGTGAAGCCAGAGATCAGGTTGGGAAAGCGAAAGCCCTGATGGAGTTAAATATGGCCAGGGACATCAAGGGTAACAGGAAGAGCTTGTATAGGTACGTTGGGGTAATAAGAAGACTAGGGAAAATGTGGACCCTTTCTGGAAGGATCCCTGATTACCAGGGATATGGAGAAGGCTGAGGTACTCAATGACTTTTTTGCTGGAAAGTGTTCAAGCCAGAACTGCCCAAATCACATAAGGCAAAGGCAGGGACTGTAAGAATGAAGAATAGACCAATGTAAGAGAAGATCAGGTGTGAGACCACAGAAGGAACCTGGAGGTGCACAGGTCAATGAGACCTGATGAGATACATCCATGGATCTTGAGGGAACTGGCAGACATAGTTGCTAAGCCACTATCCATCGTATTTGAGAAGTCAGGGCAGTCTGGTGAAGTTCCTGCTGACTGTAAACCCCTATTTTCAAGACAGGAAAAAAGGAAGACCCAGTTAACTACAGACCAGTCAGACTCACCTCTCTGCCCTGAAAGATCATGGAGCATATCTTCCTGGAGATTCTGCTGAGGCGCATGGAAAACAAGGAGGTGATTGGTGACAGCCAACGTGGATTTACCAAGGGCAAATCGTGCCTGACAAATCCAGTGGCCTTCTACGATGGGGCTACAGGACTGGTGGATCATGGAAGAGCAACAGATGTCATCTACCTGGACTTGTGCAAAGCATTTGACACTGTTCCACATGACATTCTTTTCTCTAAATTGGAGAGACATGGATTTAAAGTTGGACCACTCGGCAGATAAGGAATTGGCTGCATGGTTGCACTCAAAATATTGTGGTCAACAGCTCAATGTCCAAGAGGAGACAAGTGACAAGTGACGTTCCTCAGAGGCCAGTACGTGGACCGGTGTTTTTTAACGTCTTTGTGGGAGACATGGACAGTGGGATTGAGTGCACCCTCAGCAAGTTTACCAACAACACTAAGCTGTGTGGTGCAGTGGACGTGCTGGAAGGAAGGGATGCCATCCAGAGGGACCTTGACAGCCTTGAGAGGTGGGCCTGTGCCAACCTCATGAAGTTCAGCAGGGCCAAGTGCAAGGTCCTGCACATGGATCAGGGCAACCCCAAGCAAAAATTCAAGCTGGGCAGAAAATGGCTAGAGACCAGCCTTGAAGAGAAGGACTTGGAGTTGTTGGTAGATGAGAAGTTCAATATGACCTGGCAATGTGCACTTGCAGCCCAGAAAGCCAACCATGTCCTGGGCTGCATCAAAAGAAGCATGATCTGCAGGTGGAAGGAAGTGATTCTTGCCTCTGCTCTGGTGAGACCCCACCTGGAGTACTGCGTCCATCTCTGGAGTCCTCAGCACAAGAAGGATGTGGACCTGTTACAGTGAGTTCAGAGGAGGGCCACGAAGATGATCAGAGGGCTGGAGCATGTCCCATATGGCTGAGAGAATTGGGGTTGTTCAGCTTGGAGAAGAGAAGGCTCCAGGGAGACCTTATAGCAATTTTCCAGTATTTAAAGGGGGCCTACAGGAGAGATGGGGAGGGCCTCTTTGTCAGGGAGTGTAGCAATAGGACAAAAGAAAACGGTTTTATGCTGAAAGAGGGTAGATTTATACTGAATGTTAGGAGGAAGTTTTTTTTTGTTTGGGTGGTGAGGTACTGGAACAGGTTGCCCAAAGAAGTTGTGGGTGCCCCATCCCTGGAGGTGTTCAAGGCCAGGCTGGATGAGGCTTTGAGGAACCTGGTCTAGTGGAAGGTGTCGCAGGACGATTGGAACTAGATGATCTTTAAAGTCCCTTCCAGCCCTAACCGTTCTATGATTCTATGATTCTAAGGTGAAAAAGGGTGGAGAACAAGTATCAGCTAAATAAAAGTAGTTTCAGAATATTGTAATCTACAAGCCTTACCGAGGTATGGGGTTTGTATGTGATAATCATCACTGATTATCTACTACTGTAGTTAGCTTCATCTGTAGCTGCACAAATGGTTAATTCTGCATTTGTGTTTCCTGATCCTGTACACCAAAGCAGTTCCAATGCGGGTGGCAAGCCATTGCTGAGCAGCAGCAGCATCTTCAGACTGTGTTTCCACTTGCCACCATTTTTCTTTTAGGATCACAGAATCACAGAATGTTAGGGGTTGGAAGGGACCTCGAAAGATCATCTAGTCCAATCCCCCTGCCGGAGCAGGAACACCTAGATCAGATTGCACAGGAACGCATCCAGGCGGGCTTTGAATGTCTCCAGAGAAGGAGACTCCACAACCTCTCTGGGCAGCCTGTTCCAGTGCTCTGTCA
>VZTO01021761.1:0-18109 GCA_013400615.1 Syrrhaptes paradoxus | reverse complement strand
CTACTGCTTTGCCATCATCTGTCCACCTGGAAATGTCCTCATAAAAGGCTATCAGGTTGGTCAAGCATGATTTCCCCTTGGTGAAGCCATGTTGACTGTCTCTAATGACCTTCTTATCCCTGATATGCCTAGAGAGAGCATCGAGAATAAGTTGTTCCATCACCTTTCCAGGGATGGAGGTGAGGCTGACTGGTCTATAGTTACCCGGATAGTTACCAGGATAGTTTGTGCTTTCTTGCAATGTTTACTGAGTGCTTCGGTTGCCTAGAAAAGTATATGTGTTCAGAAGCTGCATCCAAGACAGGATACAGCTTATTTTTTGGTCGCCTATCACTTTGAAAGTCAGTGTCTTATTTCAAAAGAGCATTTTGGTTTTAAAATCATTCAGGCTTTGAATGTAAAAACAGAGCTGGCTATTTTTAGAAAAGAAAACACGATTACATAAGCAGTTCCAACCATAAGCACTCCAGCTAGTAGATACCTTTTTCTTGTTTACTGAGTGAGACTAGTTACCGTTTGTTGCAAGTTCATGCTGTACCTGTCAGCTCCAATTACTTCCAAGAAGAAAAACAAATATGTGTTGTGGAAACACCTAACTAAGATCCTTATTTCTCTTCTTTGTACAATGTCACTGTGGTGTTGGACTATACAATTCACTGGAAGTTAAGAGGCATAAAGTGGCGTAACTGTATGCCCCTATATATAGCACTATATTTACACCTGGAGCTTTTGTTTGCACAGCTATTTCAGTCACAAGCCTCCCCTACTCGTATCCCAACCTGACATAATTTACCCTACAAACATTTACAAATGCAGGTGTTTGGAGCTTCCCCTCAGCTACAGGAAAGCTACTCTTACTCATCAATTTTAACAAACCCATGTATGTACACTAGTATAGCTATTATACTTGGCCAAAATCTTGAACATTGTGCTTTTTGTGTCCTGGAGTAATGGGATTTTCTCACTAGAGCAACTGAAATAATGTATTGCCTTAGATTCGGTCCAAGTTGTATAAGACTGTTTTGTTCCTTCTCAGTTGTACCAGTATAATGGGTAGGTTATGCTAGCATTTATAGTAATGACTAATCTTTTAGTACTTCAGTGCTTTCAGTACTTCTAGGTGTAAATAAGTGCATAAAAAGTAACTGAGTGTTTTCAGTGTTTGAGTCTTCAGTTAGACCAGGACTGAGAAGAGTGGACAGCTGACTATAGTTTGAGCACGCAGAAGTTCAACTCGAAGCTAAGGTTTATTGCTAACCCTACTGCTGGTGGGAAATACAGACCAAAGAAATTGAAGGAATCATATGTGAACTGTTTCTTCCAGTTAACAAAAAAGAGGGTAAGCAGGAACTCTGTCTGAAAGAGGAATCATCCTTCTCTACTTAACCACATAACATACAAAACATGCAGAGGTCTATTGAAAAAGCCCGAACTATATTGCTGTATAAACAGTAACAATTGGGGTTAGACCCCTAACTTGCTCTTTGGTGTAGAGAGTGGTGAAAAGCAATGATTTTGAAGCTGAGAAGAGTCACAACAAATGCAAAACAGCATTACTTCAAAGCATTTGTACTGTCATTAAGAACCTGATCATCAAAATTCTTCTGTGAGGTAGGATTACCCCAGGTTATAGTAAGAAGATGAACACTAAAAGTACTAGACAATAAATGAGAATTAAAATGATACAATAGCAGCAGAAGAACAAAGTCTATGAAATGTTTATCTGCAGGGACTTTACAGCAAGACACTAAGGTCATAACAGTGTCTCTGACTGCATCTCTTTTCTCAGTTATGAATTGCACAATTCATTTACTGCTAGTGTAAACAAAAAAAAGGGCAACGGGGCCTTCTGAAGTTCTTGACACCTTGTCTGAGAGAGTTCATTAGTATATTGTAATGTAGATCTCTGTCTTAGGGTCTTATCTACAAGCTGGGATAAAAGTTCTTTCTAAAGTTATTGATAGTGAGTTTTAATTCTTCTACCAAAAGTTTATGAAGTTAATGACTGTAGAGCTGAGAACTCACTTTATCAGGAAGAAACACCTCAGAGCCCGAAGTCTGTTCACTAAGTCAACCCTAAAACCCAAAGAAAGGTAAGAGAAATAACTTGGCTGTCAGGCTATCATTTAAGACTCCCATGTTGGGTCACAAGAGGAAAGGAAATAGGATGAGAGGGTTTACATCATGTGCTAGAAAATATCAAACTAGTATGTGAGAGCAGGAGCACAAAATACAGTTTTGTGAGTTCATGGCTAGTGTGAACTGTAGAGGAAGGTTAGAAAGCCTCATAGACTTGCTTAGAAGGTGGCATGGCTAGGAGAAATTGTAAGGTGAATTTTAGCATTTTATATTTTGTTTCTTTTTTCTCCTACAATCTGCAATTTTAAGTAAACAAGTTATTTTATCCTTACAACTTGTCTGTCAATGAAACGGAGTCCTTTTGTCTGACTCTTCTGTTTGTTCATGGTGACAAATTCTACTATGTGCGGTGGGTTAACCAGAACTCCCAGAAGTATCTCTAAGAAGTGTCTCCAAGATTTCATGTTGTACCCCTGCTTGAGCTGCCAAAGCTGCATGAGAGCTGGTACTCTAAAATTCTGAGAGCAAGATGCTTTTTTTGGTGTCTGACAGTAGATGCATGTGCATCCAGGTAATTAGCAGCACTCCTGGGCCTCGAAGGGAGTACGGAGTATTTGTTCTAGGACTGGATGGTCCTTCTAAGCACAGCTTGTGAGACACAACTTAGGACTAATTTTTCTCTCGGGAGGGCCATGAGTTATGCGTGCACCAAGGTGTGGGTTATGCAACAGAGATTTAGCAATTATCTCTTCCTTTTCATGGCCCTAACAAAGTCATTTGCTGAGATGCTCCTCCATTTCCTGAGGAAGTCCTAGTAAATTGCTAGCTGTGTGATTTAAAGGGATCTGATGACTGGAGATAAGAACACCGTATTATATTGCAGGAAGTTGTTCTCTGCTATCCTTGGATTTAAATGTGTAAAATGTAAAAAGCTGTGTAGCAGCACAAAGCAGGAGCTATGGAGCTGGCTGTGAACACAAGCCAGAATGTCTTTCCATCAGAAGAGGCTGGAAACAACTGGCCCCTCCATGACTAACAGAACTTCCCATCCTTCTTTAAGGCATACAGGATCTGGAGGGAAATGGTAAAAGGCTTTAACCTGTTTCAAAACTTAATAAAACTCAGTGTTTGAAATTTAAAACAGTCTCCCAAAAAAGGTGGCAGTAAGGAACCAGGATCCATGTATGGTTTTATATATATGTTTTAAGGTTGGACATGTGCTTGCTTATATCTATACTTATCTATACTGAAATTGTTAGTTAACAGTTCGTTTTTTTTAATAGAATAATAATAATTGTTTTAATGAATAATTCATTTATTTCTTCCAACAAGATGTGAAGAGTCTGCATATTCATTTGATCAGAAAAATAAGTACACATATCCCTTCCCCTCCCACCCCCCCCCAGTACAATAATAAATTTTTACTTCCTAAGTATGTCATTCTCTAGTCACTGCCACGGGAGTTGATATGATTCCATTGCCTTTGGTAAACTGTCTGTCTCTAAGCCCCCCTTCCCTCCTAGCCCCATGAGTTAGGAGGAATGAAAGGAAATTTGAGTAGAAAAGCTTTTCTACTAAGAGATTCGATTGAGAGCAAATGATTTTCACCAGATTAGAAATCTTGTATGAAGTATCAGCCTGTGCAGAAACTGGTGTAATTTTAATTGCAAATCAAAAGGATGCTATAAAAGTAGAAAAGCTTGTGACCATCTCTTTACAGTTTAGTGTGGGAATAATGTGACCTTCATGCTAGAGATAATGCAGCCTTCTATTACAGCTGGTGGAAATAAAAAAGTGTAATATTTTTCAATAAGTTTGTAGTATTGTACTTCAATTTTGTTTAAGTGACAGCTTAGTGACAATTTTTTTTAAATACATGGTTAAAGGACTTTTTCTTTAAAGAGACACGAATTGATTGAAAACCCAGAAGTGATCAACAGTCTCTAACTGTCAATTTAATAATTGAAACAATTGTCCCATTGCAGATTTTAAGCAAAAAAAGAGCTACCTAGGCCAAACCCTAAATTTTGAGGTACCTTCTTCCTGAAGTTTTAAAAGGCGATCAGTGACAGGTTGTTTTGGCGGATCATAGAATTTCGCATGGAGTGTAGTTCCTTGTCTGAAAGGAGTAGGGGATTGCTTCTGATGCATTCTTATGATGTGTCCAGGATAGTGAAAAATCTTGCTGTGCCTAATTTATTTGCTTATATCCTTCTAAATGTCTTATACTGTTATTTTCACTAACATAAAAAATATTCCTGTATAGTGTTTATCTGTTAGAACAGGGAGAAAATGGTTCGAAGTTTCAGGGAGATAATATTTAATAAATAGTTCATAATATATATTATTCTCAGTGGAGGAGTACTAAATGTGACATTAATTGTGTTTTGAATAGGTTTTTAGCTATGATAGCTTGTCCTGTAAAAAGGTATTTTGAAGGCAGACGTTTTATTAGGTGGCCAACAGACGGAGGGTCAAAGTGTGTCGGTGTTGAGTAATTTCTTGCCAGTGTCAAACTGGGACCAGATTTCCTGAATCACTGGATTTACATCACTCTTCTTATAGTTTAAGTGTGCCTAGTGTCCTCTGCAACAGCCAGAAAAGTTTTTGGCAGGCAGGAAAGCAGCACTCTTTTCATCTGTCAACCAGGAAAATGTTTTTTGAAGTGAACCTTCCCTCCTTGTGTCCTAGCAAGAGAATGATACAAGGTGAGGATTTGAAATGAAATTACAGTGATTGGAAGTTTAGTAGCTGGGTTTAGAAGGAATATTTAGGAATAGCCACCTATACAGTTTCTTTAAAGAAAAGGTTAAGAAGCAACTTAATTATGGTCTATGTATACTCAACAAAAGGATTTCTGATAATAGCCAGCTTTAAATTCACATGGAGATAAAGAAGCATTTTGAAATCCATTTATGGAGGACTGAAATTAGACATTCACACTAGAAATAGGGAAACTTTTGACTGCAATTGGAATATAGTATAAAGGGATCACATGAAAATTCCTAAAGTGCCTTATTTCAGTAAGGTTCAGACATGTGACAAAGTTCATACAAAAACTGTTGGTTACAGATTTCTGGTCTCTATGGCATAAAAGTTCAGACTGGATTCTCAAAGTGGTTTCTTACTGATCTTAAATGTCTGTGTTTCAGTATTTTAGTACCTCCAAAGTAGGTGAGTTTCTGTATGGATGCCAAAGTTTGAATCTGAAGGAGCATTTAACTAATTTAACTAACTGGAAATTCCTGAATTTTCTCCTTCTCTCCTGTCTCCTGCTTCGTTATTTCTCAAAAAGGAATTTCCTCCAGTGGCTAAACATAGTTTGCTTTCCCTTTCTTTTGGTTCATGATGAGCTGGTCGTTGTTCTCCATTTTGAAGATCATTAATTCTTCTGATTGTCTTATACAGAAGCACTAGTCTGTTTCAACAGGTAGAGATGCTATTTGTGGTAATACAAATCTAATCATAGAATCATAGAATGGCCTATGTTGAAAAGGACCATAGTGATCGTCTGGTTTCAACCCGCCCACTACATGCAGGGGTGGTTGAAATTGGGTTTTATGATTTATTGCCACGTTTTGGAATCGGTTTGGAGGGGAAAAGACCACACCTGTGTGAGTGTTTCTGTATTATTTGCTATTCTTACTTTTTATTTTACTATTATTTAATTAGTGTTAAAATATAATTGGTCTGATTTATGACAGTAACAATATATACAAACAGGAGAACAAATGTTTGTTTCACATACTGTGGTAAGCTCATGTCACGCCCAAGTATTCCAACCCATTTGACCCTGTAACAGTAGAAGTTGGTTTTCTTAGGTTGTGGATATGCAGAGAAAAATAGTCTTAAAGACTGCAAAAATTACAGAATGGTTTTGTTAATAGAGAATACTCTGTGATTATTGCAGCTTTTTCTTTGTATGGCTGAAGACTTTATAAGTACAGAAGGCTGACTGCTGATCTCCATACAGATTTACTCAAAATAGGTGTTAACCAGGGCTTAAACCAAGGTTTTTATGAAAAAATACTGGTCTCTTTTCATATGTTTACTACAATAGTAGATGCTGTTATTTTTGTAAGAAGAGTTGCTTTAATGTCTACCAGTTGATTTCAAGTGATGGCACAGCAAAAGTTAAAAAGTGATGTATGGTTTCTGGTTTAGCATGTGATCTATGAATGCACGATATTTTGAAGAACAGCTCTCCCATTGTTAGTGTTCACTGCTAAATGTCTGTTCTTACTTTGAGATGTACAGAAATCTAGTAATTATTCCTGATATTACTAATTTTAAAGTACTTAGTGCCTCAAAACCACTAAGAAATAGAAACTGCAAGATGATCTATGGACTGAATAAGCAAGCTGGTTAAAGAGGTTCTTCTTGCTGTTTGGCTTAATTTGCTGTCAATCATAGAACATATAAGAAGTTGCACACAAACAGGTAACAACTATGCACTTAAAGGTGTGTTGACACCAGTCAGGAACTAAGCACCCAGACAGCCACATGCTCTCCCACCTACCTCTCCCCTCCCTCCAGTGGGATTTGGTACAGAATTGGGAAAGCAAAAGCAAGAAAAAGTTATGTGTTGAAATAACAACAGTTTAGTAAGTGAAGAAAAGAGGGGAAGAAGAACAAGTGACCCGAAGGCAATTACTTGTCATCTCCAACCCAAACATCAATGCTCACCTCATCTCTGAGCATTGGCTACTTTGGAAAGACTCCACACCCTATGTTAACTGCAAAACATGATTATTATGGCATGGAATCTCTGTTTAGTCTGTTTGGGTCAGCAGTCCTGCCTGTATCTCTTCTCAGGCTCTTGCTCAGCCCTGGCCTACTCCCTGAGGGGATAGAGTGAGAGACAAAATGAGAAACAGAGCGGACCTTGACTCTGTGCTCACTGTTCAGCAACAGCCAAAAATGCTGGTGTGTTATCAATGATGTTTCGTTCACAAACGAAGAGTACAAGACCATATGGGCTGCTATGAAGAAGTTTAACTCTATCACAGCCAGAGCCTGTACAAGTATACATTTACCCCCAAGCAGTGTTTTTGGGCTAAAATGCATAACTCTATTATTATGATGCAAATTATTAGTCAGTCTTAACATCCTTACTGCTTAGTTGTTACTTCCTATTTTCTGTATGCACAGAGCTTTGTTAGATCTCTAAAGTGCTTTCAAGCACAGTTCTGTTATGCAAAGTAAATTACAGTTTTTGTACACTTCACTGAGACATCTTCCTTTGAAATTATCCCCAGCTGCATTGTGTTTATATTGAGACTTGTGTTGTGAGAAAGTGAATGATAGAGGAGACAATGCTTTGGTTATTGTGCCTTGGAGAGCTATTCTAAACAAGGAAATTGTATAAACAACAAGGGTAGAAGAGCTGAAGCTGGCCTAGTAGTATCTTGTTATGGAGACACTGATTATGAAATCACAATCTAACATTGTCCATATCTGAAAACTGAAGGGATTTTAGATACTAAAGCCAATATTATGTATTTATCTTTTGGTTTTGTTTTGTGCTATGATTAGAATTGGACAACTTTAAAAACTATTTAAAAAAAATGTTACCTGCTCTTAACTCCTATTATCTGCACAAAATTTGTATTTTTACATTCAAATTATTTACAGCATTTCTTGAAACCAGCATAAAATATTATAAAAACTTTCCAAATCTTTGACTGTAAGTTCAAAGCATGAATATGGTGCAATTTAGTCGTCAAAGTCTGCTTTCAGTTTTTGAGGAACTCTATCTAGCTTAATTTAAGTTACTTTAGTTATGGCTATGCTGTCCATCTGTTACAGTAGCAAATCTGTGAGAGTTAGTTTCCCCTGGTAAAGACTAATTACTTTACCTATTCTTGCATTTTTTTCCTCTCCTAGACAATGAGATCAGGTGAAAGGAAAAACTCATTTATGTAAAAAAAACCCCAACAAATTGACTGAAAGAAAGAGCACTCTGTTAAAGAGCATCTAAAAGATATTTTGGTATGGGAAATTAACATAATTCATAGTTTTGGAGCAGAAGAGAATGCATAGTGCTTAATTAAGGAATCTCTATACTACCATATTATTTTCCTAATTAAAGTGTTGCTTTTACAATAAGTTAACTTAAAGCCACATTGTGTTTTGCATATGATTTCTATTGTACATTAAAATAACTTTTACACTTGCAGGAAATAGCATATTAAATTTTCTGTATATTTCCATTTTTATATGAAGTTATTTCTGTTCAGCAAATGCATGGACACTCTTTTTTCAATAAATTGATTCAATGCCACATTTTAATATAGTTATTAGATAAACACTTCAAGACAGCTAAACTTTCTCAAAGCGTGTCTTCTGTCTACCCAAAACAGAAAGCCCCCTTCCATCCCCCACCTCAACTTGGACTGAAGTACCACCTCTTCTTAAGAAATAGGAAAACATTAATTTTTAAAACCCCAAATTGATCCGTTTTACCTCATTTTCATCTCTCTTTCCAGTTTATCATGCTGTTGTCTTATAATTTAGAGCATGGAGCAGCTACCCTGCAAGAAGAGACTGAAAGAGCTGGTGGAGTAACTATTGTAGAAGACTAGGGGCAACATCATCAAGGCTTATGAAGTCATGAATATGGCGGATAAGGCAACACATTAAGTACTATTTTGGCAAGTCCTACAAGACTAGAATTAGACACACTTACTGAAAGGGAACAGCTAATAATGAAATTATTTGAAACTTACAAAACAAAATACTTTTTTATACAAAAGTGACAGTGAACTTTTGCTGTGGTAGACTATAGAGACATACAGCGGGTTGAAAAGGGATTTGAAAAAAATCATGGACAATAGTCTGTAAATGAATATGAAGTAGAAAAGGTAGTGATATACCCTAAATACCATCTGTTTTTTTTCTGCTGTAAGGGAGAGCTGGACAAGATGGACCCACATTCTTAATAAGCCCCATCCTTTCCTAAGGAATCCTCTGTTCTTGCATGTGACTTCAAATGTACTTGTTTTCCATTGAATTTCTTTCTATTTGCTTCAGGCTATCACTTTGCCAGTGATGCTGTTCCTTTCACATATTTATATGCTCTTTGGCTTGTGTCATCTGCTCGAATCATCAGATCATGGAATCATTAAGGTTGGAAAAGACCTTGAGGATCATCAAGTCCAACCGTCAACCCACACCACCTAATTCACTAAACCATGTCCCTAAGCACCACATCTACGCGTTTCTTGAACACCTCCAGGGATGGTGACTCCGCCACTTCCCTGGGCAACCTGTTCCAATGCCTGATCACTCTTTCAGTGAAGAAATTTTTTCTAATATCCAGCCTAAACCTCCCCTGGCGCAACTTGAGGCCATTTCCTCTTGTCCTATCACTTGTTACGTTAGAGAAGAGGCCAGCACCCACCTCACTACAACTTCCTTTTAGTTAGTTGTAGGGAGTGATAAGGTCTCCCCTCAGGCTCCTCTTCTCCAGATTAAACAACCCCGGTTCCCTCAGCTGCTCCTCCTAAGACCTGTGCTCCAGACCCTTCACCAGCTTCATTCCCCTCCTCTGGACCTGCTCCAGCAGCTCAATGTCCTTCTTGTGGTGAGGGGCCCAAAACTGAACACAAGATTCAAGGTGTGGCCTCACCAGTGCCGAGTACAGGGGCACAATCACTTCCCTAGTCCTGCTGGCCACACTGTTTCTGATGCAGGCCAGGATGCTGTTGGCCTTCTTGGCCACCTGGGCACACTGCTGGCTCATGTTCAGCCGGCTGTCGACCAGCACCCCCAGGTCCCTCTCTGCCGGGCAGCTTTCCAGCCACTCTCCCCCGAGCCTGTAGTGCTGCAGGGGGTTGTTGTGACCAAAGTGCAGGACCCGGCACTTGGCTTTATTGAACCTCATACAGTTGGCCTCAGCCCATTGGTCCAGCCTGTCCAGATCCCTCTGCAGAGCCTCAAGGAGGTCAACACACCCGCTCAATTTGGTAGCATCAGTAAACAGGAGCAACATGGGTGATAAAACAGTTAAAACCTTGAGCAGATGCCTAACTTTCGTGGTTTATAAAACCACGGGGACAGTTTTTTCTAAACACCTGGTGGGCTGAGGCAGGGAACTGGGGGGGTTTCGCTCACCACTTAGGGTCACAGGCAAGAGACCGACACAACTCGTGAAGAGCAACTGAATTTATTCACTATTTACAACAAGAAGCAGGATATTGAAAGAGAGAAACCATATCTCACACAAAGGCACTTCTCCGCCACCCCTCCCTTCGTCTGAAAGCCCAAAGGCTTTGTTCTGTACCTTCTCCCCGCTGGGGGCACATGGCGGGGGGGGGGTGGAGAAACAGCCAGTTTTGAGAAGAAGTTGCATGGACGTTACCTGCTTATTTGTAGGTCTACACAAAACATCTCCTGCTCATTCCTGTTTAAAGCGGTCGTGGTCTTTGTAGCTGAAATGAACATCAGCAGCAATAAAAGTCAGAAGTGAACCTAAAGTACCAGTGTGGGCCTCTTCAAGCCTGTTTCTAACTCTTCAGAGACTGGGTGACATTCTTCTTTTGAACTCCTAGACCCCAAACAGTAATATCATGGACTTTTTCAGAATTGCTTATTTTTTAAAATCTTTTACAACAGGGTAAAATGTGTTGATTAATTCAAGTTTGCTAGCTGAAATCATTCAACAAGTAGGAAGAGTAAGGCTTCTTTTTAATGTATGATTAAGGAAAGTTATTTATTTCCCTGACAAGTAAATTTGATTCCTTCACCTTATTTGTTTATAATGTGTGAGGGGTTTGTTTTATTTTGTTTTGATTTTTTTTTCTTTTTTTGTTTGTTTTCTGGGAGGCTAACATTTCATACTAGGTTAAGGCTGAGAATTCAAAGTGAGCTAGATGGCAAAGAATGTTAAAACTTCATTGAACTCTTTATGGTCCTTTACAGTTCTGAGTGCAACAAGTCATGAACAGAATTCTGTCCATAGAAATGAGAGATCACTTGTCTACAGCCAGCTGATCTTCAAGACTATACAGCTAGTGTTCACAGCATATGTCAGGATGCATCCATTGGAGGGCAGCATTGACAGGTTTTATTGACACTTCTCGACTGTGAATTGTGCAGGCAGATATCACTGCTTTTTGTCTTACGGAAGTGCAAGTCCTGGCAGAAAGCTTGTATAGACAGCTCGGGATTATGTTTTAAACCACTGCAGCAAGCTTCATGTAAAATGCTGCCAAGAGCCTGTAAAAAGACATTTATGGAAACTGGTTTGTAGAAATTATGTAAGATGCATCTCTTATCTGAGTGGAGAAACTTGTGCATGCATCTCTACAGTGCTTTCATTTGTAGGCTTTCCATATTTGTTTAGTTTCATGTTACTTAAACATGAGAGCTCAGTACAATTAGTTATCATATATTCAAAACCGTTGTCATGACTGTGAAATAGGTTTGTTTTCTGCTGTCCTTCACACCCTACTCCCTGCCTCCTTGCTGAGAGCTGCTGTGTTAAATATGGAGTTTCGTTGATGCTGACTGAAAAAGACTTTTCACTTTGGGGAATATTGTCTGAAGAATTTGTGAATTTTCTTCTGAGATGCTGTTTGTGATGCAATAGGCTGATGAAGCCTTTCCTACAAAAACCCAAAAACCTTCCTGTCAGTTTGGTCAGTAGGAGACATTTGAGTTCGCTTATACAGCTCAAAGCTTCAGGAAACTTTACTTTCAAGACTATTGCGATCGTACCCTGTGCATCTGTTAATATAATTTTTAAAAACTGTACTACTACTGATCTGAGTTTATTAGGTAAATCTAATAGGATCACAGGGAATATCAGTTTGCAATTTTCAAGTGTAGCTCATATTTCTGAAGACTAATAATCTCTTTGGAGGTATATATTATAACCTACACAAATCAATTTTGTATTTTTAATATTAACCTTTAATTTTAAAATGGAATTGTGTATTCACTTGAATAGCCTGTAGTATTATGCTAACATTTGCTCTTAAGCTTTAAAAATTAATAAATTTATGAATGAGATGTCACAGGATCCTTCCAGATAGTTCAGTTTGGAAATTGCATTGTAAAGCATTGAAAGGGTGATTCAAAATTATATTCTAATCTGTGCCCAAAAGAAATGCATTAACAGGTGCATGGTCGCTACTGGATTATTAGTGTATTATTGGTATGCTAGATGCTGTTTTAATAAGTAAGTAAGTAAATAACTAAATCCCTCCATAGCATTCAACAGCCTTCAGCTTTATTTATGTCAACCTTCCTATACACTTGCTTATTTTGAATTTAAGGTGACAGGTGAATCTCTATTTGTCTCTGCAGTTAGCACCTGCACAGGTGGTACACTTGCTAAATAGCTGGAATGAAACACAATTCTGTCCCTTTCTGTACTCACCCCTTTCTTATTTTTGTCAGAAAGATCTATACTAAAATTGTTTGACTTGTTTGTCAAGAACTGTTGTAGCGGCCTGAGAAATCAATTCATGGAAACTTATTCTGACCATTATGGTGAACCATTATTGCACAGTTATATTCCCTTATATACTCTTATTCCCCTGATCGTGCACTAGTTACATTTCTTCATTGGCTAGAGACAGCAAAGCACGGGGCTATACTAATACAATGGTTGGTTCCCCTGTACTTACCATGCGCAGTCCATGCAGCTTCTGTGGTATGTCTTCATTCTGCTTTTCTACATACACTTGCTTCTTTCTTTGTCAAAGTTCTCTCAAGGGCAAAGCTGTGTAGCAAAGTCAAAGCTGCCTGCAGCCCAACCATCCCCCACAGAAAACTACAGGTTAAACCACATTAGGGTGTATCAGAGGGAAAACTGACATTAAAATATATAGATAAAATGACTCTTAAAAGGACGAGAGTCAATTATGGAAACAAGTTAAGAACTCTGAATTTTGTAAGTATAAATCTTTTGTGGTTTTAATAATAATATCTTTCTTGAAACGTGATTTAAGGTTAGGGTTAACCACTTCCCAGTTACAACACCTCTCTTTGCTTCTAGCTATACCTCCATTCATGGAGCTACCTAAGTGCAATGATGATCCCCTGGTTTTGTCTAAACACACACACATTTAGTTTTATAACCTACATCATCTCTGTATTGATTACATTAATTTCCTGTTTGTCTGAGCTGTGTCAAGCTCCTGTGCAGATGCTTAGAAGTCTCTGGCCAACCTGAAACTTTCTTTCATTGAGTTTTATGTTGCTGATTTGCTCTGATCTTGACTGTATGTTCCTGATGTTGCAGTGTAGATTAGAACATCTCTGGTTTTCAACAGTAGGTACTGTTCTGGGCCGTGGTGCAAATACAGGCTGGGAGGAGAATGGATGGAGAGAAGCCCTGAGGCGAAGGACTTGGGGGTGTTGATTGATGAGAAGTTGAACATGAGCCGTGCAGTGTGTGCTTGCAGCCCAGAAAGCCAACTGCGTCCTGGGCTGTGTCTGTATGGTAGAGGCACCACTGAGGGACATGGAGATGCCTGGGTCTCCATGGCAGACCCTGACACAGTGAAAGGCTCGGATCATCCTCCATGTGATCCACCCAGCACTCACGGGGACAATATATACTCCCAGTTGTTAACAACAGTCAGTCTTTACTTCTGAGATTCACACCAAGAAGTTAGGTTGGAGGTGGGCCCTCATCTCTCAGCATCAGCTGGAAGGAACGAGCAAAGTTGTTGGCCCGCCTGCAGCTGTGGGTCTCTTCTGCCAGGGGCAGGAGGAACAGGAGGAGCAAGAGGATCAGTTGCAATGGTAGTGCTGCCCAGCACGCTCGCTGCAGGAATGAGCACGCACGCTTCTGGAAGACACAAACCAGCATCTTTTAATGCTTGATCAATTTGTTGCTATTCACATTTTCCTCAGTCTGTTTCTTACACACTCGTACTCCTTCCTTACCACCTTTCACCAACGGGACAGGCACCTGTTGCATGTGACTATATGTGCTCAGTCTACGACCACACTCGATCCTGCTGGTTTCAGGCATACAAAGGGTAACAACTTACACTGCGGTTTCTCCACAGGGTGGCAAACTGGTCTTCAGCCTTTTCTCCTTCCCCAGTGTCCAGGTCACCTTCTAGTCTCCGTACTTCTTTTCTCATCTCTTGAACATCTGCTTCTAACTGTCCGGCTTGAAACTTGCAGGCACTTTCAGACTGCTGGATCTTCAGCAATTTCTCCTCCTCCTCACTGCTCAGCAGTTGCAGCTTCTTCAAAGCTGCTCTTAGCTCTTTGAGTTCATCCTTCATTCTCTCAGCTCCACGTGGGGAGGTATACCAAATCATCTCTGCACACTGATTTTCAAGGTGCTTCCACTTCTTTCCACCACTCCTAACGTGTTTGGAAATTTCCTGCAGAAAGAAGTTAACTAAAGATTAGCTGCAGGATCCTACATGGATTTTTCTGGGTGCAGGTTCCTTGTAAATGATCTGTTCTGCCTTTACTCCAGGAGCTGAGAGCTACATGGTGCGGTATCACCGATCTTTCCTCACCCTGGTTTTAGTCGAACAGTCTTGCCTCTTGAGGTATCTCTGGCACTTGTGCAGGCCTAGCTCAAGCTGGTCGAACTGACTTCCTGGCACAAAACAACACTTAACTTTTTTGAGGGGGTGAGAGAGAGGGATGAGAAGGGGAAATTAAGCTTTCTGAAAGTTTAGCAAATTGAATTGTCTCTGTGAGTCCAGTGAGGGCTGGAGTGAGCTGTCAATGGAAAGAGTGGATTTATATATATATATATATAACAGAACGTTAAATCCATTCAAATTATATTGTATAGCCTCAACTGGAAAAACAGTTCCCACTCAACAAAACCACATGCCTGAACTATTCTAGTTCTATGTGTACCAGGCTTTTTGACATGTTTTCATGAGACAACTCTGGGGCAGTAATCACTGTTTTGCCTTCCAGCACCTAGCATCCAACTTGCAGTGATTAGGTCCTTGAACTACAAACAATTCACAGAATCACAGAAATACACAGAATTCACCTGTGTTTCAGACTGTGTGGTCCTTCTCTTGCAGCTCCTTTGCCATGTGATAACATGAACTATGGTGGTTTATTATTCCAAATTGCTTTTCACATTTTTGTTTCTGTCATACAAACATAGTCCCACTTTCATTGCTACTGTACAGAATGAACAAAGATTTTCAGTGTATTTTTATAATGCTCACCTACACTTAGAATGTATGTTGAGTAAGTACTAGATCATCCGGGATGCTGTTAATACCTGCCAGCAGATAGCATTACACAGGAAAGTCTATTTTTCCTTAATCTTGGCAATGGTAAGAGAGACGGTTCAATTTTAAATGATGAGTGAACATCACTTAAAACATATACTTTTTATAGCCACCCACTTCTATTTTCATGTCTTTTGGATTTTCTTTGAGAGGTTAAAAGGGAACTTTGTGCTCTTTACTATGTTTAAGTGTACAGTGAGTTAATTAAAGACCAGAAAGAACATTTCATAATCTATTAACTCTAACCTTCATGCAACTAGTGTGGAACAGTGTGGGCTTTGTGGNCTATTTTCCTGTCTTTTGGGTTTTCTTTGAGAGGTTAAAAGGGAACTTTGTGCTCTTTACTATGTTTAAGTGTACAGTGAGTTAATTAAAGACCAGAAAGAACATTTCATAATCTATTAACTCTAACCTTCATGCAACTAGTGTGGAACAGTGTGGGCTTTGTGGGTGTCTTCTGAAAGCAGAATGCTTTCATCACTACCTCAGGGAAATAAAAGGCAGCCTGCATAAGGTGTTACTACTGCAGAGCTAAAGATCAGTTTATCAATAGTCAGTCACAACGCAAATGTATCACAAAGGGAAGACAACAGACACCTAGTTAGAATGAGATATTGCCAAGAGGTTCTTAAGCTTCCTTTTATGCAGTTACTGCTACTATGTGGTTGAAATTTAGATAATTTTCACAAGGAGGCTGTGAGTTCTTGTTCAAGGGGGCGCAGCCTTTATCAATGATGGGTGCAAAGAATTGTGGAATAAACAGTTACAGGGGGGAAAAAAAAGAAAGACAAAAAAGCAGCATTTTGTGGATAAACAACAGAAGCAGCCCAGGCAATAAATAATTTAATTGGACATATTCGTTGTAGTGACAATACAGAAGTTTAGCTCCCGTTTCCCTTCAGTCGTTGCGCTGCAGCATCTTGTAGGTAACAGCTCCCTCTGCTCGTCGCAAGCGAGAACTGCCATTTCTGTGCACAACCCCTAGTTCTGCTTGCCGTATCAGGCTTTAATTAGCTTCACAGGCAATATGTCCTGACTCCTGCTTTCAGTTCGATATAGTAGATATTTTCAATAATTCACCAACTCCAAGGAAAAGCAGAAACAAGGAAACAAATGAATTTAGCAAGAATATAGTAGATGAAATGAAGATCAAACCAAAATATGGCTTGATATAAGCTTCCATTAGAAGTGTATTACAAATAGAAAATCAAACAATTATTCTGCATAAGGCAACCAAAATAAGACTGACCAAGACAGATACTTTTTCTGACACATAATTTAACACCAAAAGCTAGCGATAGCCTACCCCCTTACCGGGAACCTTAAGCAGACCCAGAACCCTCACCTGAAGTCTTTCCTTGATCCCAAAAGCTAAATCCTAAGCTTCAAAGGTGAGCTCAATACCCGGCCCTGACCCGACTGCAAACCCCTAAGCAGAAATCCTAATGAGGTGCCTGAAGCCTGACCACCCTGACCCACAGCTTCCACCTCCTCGCCCTGAGCCTCAGGTGCTCAAACCCATTCCTGACCTCAGCTCGCATGTGTTGGGGCCCCAGGAGGCAGAAGAAGGGCAGGGTTTGTGAGGTTGTAGAGTGAAAGCCTATGGAGATGATTGCGATAGGCAAGAAAAACGGTTTGTGTCAGGGAATTCCAATCAGTGTAATTTATTGCCAATTAACAAAACTTTTAATTACTCATCCTGGTATTTTTTAAAAACCCAAACAAATAAACAATCAGAGAAAATACCTCAGCTTCCCTTTGGGCATCTCTGCACTCCCCTTTCATGTCTCTAATCCATTTGCAAGGCATTATGCTCAGACCCTTTGGTGAGGCAGCAGGTGGTGCAGGAGACTGGGGTTGGTGCACAGACGTTCCTTTTCTTTTGCTGTTTCTTGTTTCTTACTCAACTGCTCTAATGTGGCCACAGTCCATTTAGAGTCATACCTCTTCCTGAGTCTCCTCTCTGTCCTGGTTCAGTCTGATATTTGGCTCCAGCCTCTCCAGCACCTACCCAGGCTGCAGTTCTTTGGTGTATCTCCTGCTCTTCTGCCATTCTCCTCAGGTGTTGTCTGTTGTGTCTTCTGTTCTAGCATCATTGCCTCTTTCCTTCTCTCTCTGTCTCAGCATTTACCACCTAATACTTTTTTTACAGAGGCTCCAGAAACTCCTCTGGTTCTGTCACACAGTGCATGTCTTTTGTCTGCTGCAGAGCTGGCACGGGCTGTGGGTGGTATAGGGTCTGGTACAAGGCAGTCCATGGCCTCTTCCCACATAGATCAGCCCTGCAGCTCCCTGTGAAAAAATATACCCCCAATCCCACCACTAACCCTCCGGCCTACTAAAGCCCCTCATGGAGCTCAGGGGACAGGGGGGTTGTGGGACGGGAGAGGGAGATGCCGGGTCGAGGGCAGGCGCTTGGTTGCTGACCGTGAGAGCCCCTCTGTTTCAGCAGCTGATTGTGCATGAGCTGGAGACCAGGCAGGAGGGAGCTCAGCCAACAGAGCAGTGGGATTTTGTGGAGATAAGGAGGACTGAAGAGATAGTGATACGTCTAGAACAGAGACGGAGAGGTCACTTTTACTAGGCCCTCACCTTAAGTCCAAGCACAGTCCCTCGGTGCTACCAAAGCCCTCAACCCTGTCCCTAGTTCTTAGACCAGTGCCTTTCTCTAATCAATAACCTCAAAGCACATATCCAAATCCTGAAATCCTAACACCTTCCTCTGTTCCTCACCCTAGGTTGTGCTTTTGCCATCATGTGCAACCATTAACACAGAATTTTCCTTAATGTTT